>SMDT01001641.1:0-78558 GCA_005392925.1 Aquilaria sinensis
AACTGTATTTATCGTTTCTCCATAAGACCCCTTCGGGGATCTGAGACCCTTTCGGACAAGAATCTCAACCAAGGGCGACTGGAGAAGGCCCTTCGGATGGGCGGACTTATCTTCATAAGACATTTCCTCTATCGAGGATGATAGACCTATGTTCCCGAGGTTGGTAATATATGCTCCCAAGGAAGGTAAGTGACCTTTTTTCGAAGTTGGGGGTATGTATTTCTGAGGATGGTGTGGAGAATTCTCCCAAGGTTAGTTGTATAAATCCCCGAGGGTGGTGTCAGGCCTGCCAATAAGAAGGTTTTGTGGGGATAGTCCTTCGGCCATCACAAGTATTTTGAAATCCATGCTTTACAAGGCATGTGGTTGAATCATCAACCAGATACATTGTGACTGTCAGGATGATGATCTCGGGAAGTGGCAGCTTGGCATGAAGGTGATTTTTAGTGGTGTGCCCCTTGTGCCACTCGATCTAGAATCCACCACACCAATAGCCGCATGGCACACATATCACTAGGTCTATGACATCTTCCACGTGTCAAAGTAAAAAAATTTAGCCCCGTTGGCCAATTCCGGTATTGACCTACTTCACAAGGTCAAGTCAAAGAAGCAATCCAAGCATTTTAGTCTAGCAAATCTGAAATCTAAATGGAAGGCGGGGTCAATAATTCAATGCAATAGGGTGGCTCATACAAGAAAGAGGTTGGTGAATTAGTGAATGGAAAGAATGTGGTAAGTCAGCTAGTAAACCATAAACCAAAGTAGATTAGGTTGAGCCAGGAGCAAGCGATGTTAAGACAAATACATCATGTGATATGCACATGGGGTCAAAACGGTAAAGTGTCAGGTATTTTCGTGTTCATGGGGCATGTTCAACTGAGCTCAAGCTAAGGGGGTTTAGCATCTGGGTTTGGTGAGTTCAAGAGCTAAATATGGCTATAAGCATAAATTTTATTATCCCTGACTACATGGTAAATGGGGAAAGGGAAAAATTGAGAGGTTAAGGTTGGGGGGTTTAACTACCATCTCATTCACTTTTCCCATAGAATGCCATTTACAGTTCTTTGGTAACCATTTAGCTCCTGAATAAATCAGCATTGCCCTACCACTTAGATATACTACCTTCTAACCTTACTAACTTGTATCATGATCCTGATTACCAAAAAAAAATAATTTATTATGACTCATTTTTTTATATTCATATAGTACGCAATTTTTAGAAAAATTGAATTGCATTTACAAAAACGGGAGTGCATCTACAAAGAAGAAAAATTGATAATTTAAGATTTGTGTTAATTGTGAAAAAATATTGAAAGGATTGAAATTATTGGAAAATGACTATCATATAATTTAAATTAGGATCTCAGAATTTGCTATTGAATAATGTAAAAGAAACATAGGCAAAGTATAGGTTCTCAAAAACATGGAGGCAAAATGTTGGTTAGGCTAAATAATAGGGGGTTACTATAAGTTTCCTTTATCACTAAAACAAAACTTTGAAATAGTGACTAGCAAGAACCATCAATTTTTCAGTGGCCAAAAACTAAAGTAACCATTTCGAAGACTGAATGGCTACAGTTTATTTCGGTGGCTAAAATAGTGACCGTCCTAGCCGCAATTTTCATGACCATACATTTTGGTGGCCCAATGGTTGCCAAAGTAGTCCAAATTTTGAACTAGTGACTGATATATCAATCACCACTCAGTCACCCAATGGACAACCCTTTTAAATTTGGAAAAAAGTTTTAGGTGATCCAGCTTCTTATTTCTTCCTCTCTCATTCTCAGTTGAGCACTTAGAATCTGAAACAACTTCTCATACATTTTCTTCATGTTCTTCCACCTGCATACATTTCCATCCTTAAATCTTATTTATCTTGCTCTTTCAAAACCCCTCAATCAGTATTTTATTGTCTTGGTGTTTCTCCTTTTTTCAGAAGTTTGCCATTGTCATTCTTATTCTTCTTCTTCTTCTTCTTCAGTTGGTTCAAGAAATTTGTCTCAGATCATAAATCATCATCGGGTGAGAGAATCATCTTGATCAACCTGTTCACGCAATAGCATGGTGGTGATTAAAGGTGCATCGGGCTTGGATTTTTACTTTAAGATGTGGCAGGCCTCTAAAGCACTGATCTAAGTGATGTTGGTGCTAGAGGTCATGGATGGTGAAGAATGAGAGTATGTGATACATTTGGAGATATGGGTGTGTTTGGATTTAGTAAAGAAGATGCCTTGCAAACATAAGTTTCATGAAAGTTGTATAGACAAGTGGGAATAAGCTCTCTTGGTTACCATATTTAAAGTAAAGGGCAAAATAGGTGGTTGTTAAAGGAAGAGCCAGTGGCGATGTGAATTTGGTGGTGGGGATTAGTAGATAGTTACTAATAATTAACTAATTATTAATTTAATTGACAATTATAATTAGAAATATTGAAAATGGAACAATATTATATATCAAAAATTTCAAAAAAAATGGAAAAAAGAGTTTTTAAATAAAAATAAATATTATTGATTAAAAATGTAGTGACCAAAATAAATGATCGTCTTGAGGACCAAAATAAATGGTGGCTAGACCTTGAGGACCAACCTTTTGGTGACCATCTGTTCACCATTTTTTTTGGTTGCTCAAAAGTAAATTAGCCACCGTTTGGCCACCGAATAACCGATCACTATAAGCTCTTTTTCTTGCAGTGTATAGAATATTAGTGTCTTGTATATATATAACCTTTTTGTTATTTGATTTTCTCAAATTACAAATTTTTATTTTTTAGTATGTAGATAACAATAAAAATAAAATAATAAAGCAGTCACCAATAAGCAATAAAATTAGGTTCCTTTGATGTGCAACCAGTAAGCCACAATCAGTTATGTGACAAAAAAAAACACAACTTTGGTTTGATTAGTGAATGAAGGATAGAGATGATTGAAGTTCAAGGAGAGAGAAATGCCATTGTAGAGATGGGAGAGAGAAAGTGGGAAATATTGTATTGATGTGGGCACATGAAATGAAAGAATAGTATAAGGAAAGTGTTAGTTTTGTGCCAAACAGTCAATCATAAGATGATTATATTTTACACATTGAGTCATGATATTTTATTGATGCATTATTTCCAATAATTGTGTTTGTTCATTTGTTTCTACATAACATGATAAAACAGAGTTATTACCCAAGAATAATAATATTCTTAAATATCTCTGGTCAAGTATTATTATAAAGTGGGTTGCAATAATATATAAGACTAGCATATGTGGTTAATATTATGAGATATGTAGTCTACATATGGGTTTCAGTTGAAAATTTTTTGTACTGAACAGACTTGCCATGAGAACATTACATAGATCTTTATATGAGTGCCATAGTTCTCATAGTGATCATGATATATGTAGCGCTTTGAGCTGAGGTCATAAAAGTTCCCTACATATGAGTTACATGCTTTGATAGTACTCTTTGTTGCTTGTAATTGTGTGAACATAAATGTGGTCATTAGGTATGTCACATAGCATGTAGAGGGATTTATATGATCAAGATGAGATTTGTCCATTCTATATAATTGGAGTGATATCTTTAAGCCCCTTGCTTAAGCGAGACTAAGAAAATGCATGCATAGCTATGCTAAGATGAGTTGATATAAGATATCAATGTCATCAATTTTATTCATCTACTCGAGAATTAAGAAATCATAAATTAAGCTATACGAGAATGATACATTTCATGTCTCATGCTTGGCCCTGTATCTTAGACAAAAGGACATAGGTGAATATGGATAATGATCATATAGGTTTAGTTGAGTGGCCCACTCTCTTGTCACTTGGGTAGCAATAATGTGTTAATAGACATCACAAATTGTTTATGATTATAAATGTAATTTATGACCATTGCTAACATGCTAGGAGCTTATAGGGTTGTACATCTAGAACCAATTAGTTATATGAGTGCATGAGCCAAATTGTTTGATTGAAGTTTCATGATAATTTTAGATTAATTATTAGCCCAAAGGTTGAGCCCAAAGTTAGGCTTAATTTGATTAAGGTTGAAAACCTACTTTGCTTAGGATTCACGCATCACTATATATAAAGATATTAGAGAGCTCATAGGGAGACTTTAAATTATATGACACTGGTCTCTTGTTTTCCTTGGAAGACGCAAGCTAGCACTGTAAACACAAGAAGAACTGCTTCGACCAACTTCGTGGACGATACATGGTAATCCAACTATTTCATGTAGATACCTTAGAGAGCCTGAACATGTCAACTGTTCAAGTTTTTATTTAACTTAATAGTTATGTGAAAGAACACAACCGAAGTATAAAAATTTTTAAAACATTTGATTTACCTCATTTCACATGGATCCAGAAATGGTTTTGGTTAATTCCACAGTACTATTCAGCTCCTAAAACCTTACAAGAAGCATGTGAAGAGTTAGTGTAATTGAATTCAACCCTGTAAGCGTTTGTTTGTCCAGTCCTCAACATAAAGTAGAGAATGGTCAATTAAATTCAAGTGTGTTGATTGGATTAGTATTAAGCATTGTTGTTCCATAAAATGTTGTTTAGTTCCGTAATAAATGTTACTCTCCAAATAATGTTGTTTCTTTAGTAAGAAATGTCATTTTGCTTGCACAAATTTGTTGGTTTGTAAAATTTTATTCATTTTGTTAAAAATGTAGTCCCATAATAATCTTGTTCCATTCAATAAAAAATATTGTTTTGTTTTTACAAGTTTGTTGTTTTGAAAAATGTTATTCATTTCGTAAGAAGTGCTGTTTTGTAAATAATATTATTCTATTTAGCACAAAATGTTGTTTCATTCATATGAATTTTTTATTCCGTAAAATAATGTTCTTTTCATAATAAATATTTTCAAGATGTGGTGACAGTCTAACAAAAATAATGTTCATTTCACAAGAAGTATTGTTCTAGACATAGTGCCATTTTCTAAATAAGGCGAAACTAAGAGTAAAGCACATTTCACTTGGTGCATCGTATAGCTACTCATCATATTATACGGGAGAGCTCTTATTAGTAGCTCCTACCAACTCATTTAATCTCTTACAAAATAATTTACTGTAAATTTTGTACATTGTTTTGTCTAGAATCAAATTTATTAAAAAGCTAGCTAATACTTTGTTAACTTAAAAATCACTTGAATCAAACCCTTTTACAAATTGATTAATTGCTATAAATCACTGTTGTATTCCTATAAAGATTTACTGTATAATCATATTGATATAATGGATAGTTGATGCATTTCACTTGATGGGAGTTTCTTAAAAAGGGAAAAGAATAGCTATTGAATAGTTTAATTTTAATTAGATCATACACCCTTTCTGTGTGTGGATATATATTTAGATTGAGAAGCATGTTATAAGTTTATTTAGGATATGAGTAGTAGAAGTTATCTCTGTTAGGAAGTGAATTGTCTGCATCACAAAATTTAAAGTGTTCCAGACTTTTGTATTATTGTTTTGTTTTGAAACATATGTAACTTAACAATCGAGACATAGGAGCAGTGGCGGAGCCAATAGGGGGGCTAATAGGGGGGCTAGGGGGTGCCCGGCCCCCCCAACTTTTTTATAAATTATATATATGTATGTATGTATGTAAAAGTAATGACAAAAAAATTATATTATCTCTTTTGTGGGCCTCTAATTTTTTAATTATAAAATATAACAATAATTTTTAGGAAGTATATATGTAAAATGGTAATAATTTCTCCATCTCACTAAAATTATACATAAATACATGTGGTTGATTTGTATGAGAAATGTAAGAAAAGTCTAACATCAAACAATTAATTTTACTCTCTTAATAAAAAATAATTAGTTATATTCTAAAAGGTTAGAAATGTAAAGTACAACTTTTTCACTTCTTTTGCAAATTTTTGCATTAACTAAGATATGTTTTGTGAGAAACAGATGAAGTACTTTAGCAAACAGATGATGAGCTTCTTTTTCTTTGTGTTGTTTTAGATCCCAGAAATTTCTATAAGTCCTTTAATATTAAGAACATATGTAGATTAGCCGACAATTTTTATCTTCCAGATTTCACTAAACAAGAAAAGATTTATTTGAAGTATTAGCTGCAGCACTATGAGCTTGATGTGCCCTACCATCCATAGTTGAAAAAATGTATTTACAATTGCTGAATTGTGTAGATGACTAAATGAAATAAGAAAGTAAGAAATTTATCCTTAGGTGAATAAACTTATTCGTCTTATATTGACTCTTCCTATTTCAACTTCAACAACAAAACGAGCATTTTCAGTAATAAAAATTGTGAAAACAAAACTTCGTAATAGGATGAGTGATAATTTTCTCAAAAAGCACTTGATTGTTTATATTGAAAGAGAGATTACTGGGACCTTTTTAATAGACAAGAAATAGATGATTTTTATGCATTCAAAGAAAAGCATCCCCACTTTAAGATGTACAAGGTATTATGTTTTTATTTGCTATGTGATATTAATTGAACATGTGTACATGTATAATAACATAACTAATTTTTTATTGAGAGGAAAGCGCGTGATTTGATATGAATTTAAAGCTTATGATCACTGATTTATTATATGGATGAAAACTGAGCTTTAGTAAATTTTACTTACTATTTTGAAAGTGTATAACCTATAAACATAATATTTTAATATATTTTAAGTTATTTTTATTATTCTCTTTTTACATTGTAGAAATACATCCAATTCCTAATTTTCTAACATTTTAAAAATGAAGTCCAGCCCCCTCCAACTTAAAATTCTGGCTCCGCCCCTGCGCGGGAGGCAAAGGATTTGAAGTTCCATGAGGCTGTCTCAGCATTAAAATACCCTTCGTGAGGGGTGAATATTCTGACTGATTAGTTGGGAACATGGGACCAAAAAAATTGTTTGATTTTGTACATCTTTTATACTTTTCTTACGACTAACAAATATTTATTTCTTTTCGTAGGCAAATGTCTATATCTTTAATTTATTCTCGTATAAAAATTGAAAACTACTTCGTGAAGACCGAAGACTACCAACAATTATCATTGTTTCGAAGGCAGAAGGTGTAATATTCCACTAATCTTACTTTATGGGAACAGATCAACTACTAATGTATTTTTAAGGAAATATGCTATTGATATTTTAAAAGTACATGCTAACATGAACATCTATAATGCAAATATTATTGGAGAATGAGTAGGTTTTATTCGGCCGTGCGTGGTAGTAAAAGATCCATCATTACTAACACTAATTGTTTACTATTAACTTGTAGTTAAGACCTTAAACATTTTAAGATATGAAAGTATGGTTTAGAGTTTAATCTTAAATTAATTCAAGTCAAGTCAAAACAAGTAAATTGAACTGAACTGGATATGTTTGAAGCTCAAAACTACATCGAGGGTAAAAAGTTTCTAATTGTTAACCACCCTTTAATGGGTAATTTCTCCCTAATTTATCACGTCAGTGGATTCTTTGTCTTGTTCGGAAAAATCAGTGTCATATTTGTCTCAAAAATACTTTATTTTTCAAATGGTTCATAAACCTAAGATGTGTGGTATATGTGTAGAGATGTCAACAGATATCCAGCCCAACGAGGATCCTAATATATCCTACCTGACGGGTGGTTTTTTTTACAATTAAACGGATATGGGGTGAATATGAGCTTTTTTTTTTCACCTGCCAGATATGGGTAGGGTGCGGGTTTGGGATCCATCCACTCCATATCCGCCCAATATATATATATGCTATTAAATATTTGCTTGGTACAAGTAACAATCTCTTCTAATTAGAAAAGACTTGCTATGTTTGTGATATACTCATTCTAGAGTGTGTTTTTTGTAGTATGTTGGTATGTTTGAAATGTAAATTTATGTGTAGTGCTCTCTTATACTGTACCTCCTATTTTTTTCACATATTAATAATGTTTTTTATGTCTTTAATTAATGTAATTTATAGTTTTTTACTTATTTTTTTTTTTATGTATGAGTGTGGAAGTATGACGGATGAACAGGTTTTACCCAATCCTACCATCCTAAAAATGGGTAGGATATGAGTGATAAAATTGTTCATCCGACGGATGACGGGTAGGATGAGGATAAAGCGTCTAATATAACGGGTAGAATATGATATTGCCCTCACCCGACCCAATCCGACCCATCGAGATCCTTAATTTGTGCCATTTTCTCTTGTTCTACGTAGCTACCTAGGGATGGCAATTGGGTGGGTCAGGTCAGGTTTGGATTAGGTCATTCAGGTTCGGGTCTACTCGGGTTAGCATGAATTCGGGTCTAGGTCGGGTTCAGGTCAGGTTATTCAGGTTTGGGTTGATTTCAGGTTCGGGTTGGGTTGGGCCGGGTTTATTTGGGTTCAGGTTCATTTCAGGTCGGGTAATTTTAGTCTCGGGTAACTTCAGGCCAGCTTTTGGGTCAAATTCGGGTCAATCTTTGTGTTCATGTGGGTTACTGGTGTGAAGTCAAAACGATTGAATCTATTCAATTTTTTTAAAATTTAAATCAAATAATTCAATTTTTTGTGTGATTTAATTTAAATTAAAATTTCATTTTTTAGTATATTTAATTAAAATATTCATAAAAATCTTCTTCATTCTAGTTTAGTGCATATTTAAGTAATTTAACATTGATAGTAATATTTGATTGTTTTTCTAAACTCATACCCTTTAATTATCATTGTATAGATTATTCAGATCTTCACCCAGCTATCACTCAAATATACACAACGACAATTTTGTTATGTTTATGTTTCAATGAATTTTCTTTGAAATTACAACAAAATGCAAATCAAGTTTATTATCAGTGACGAAATTGTAAATTTTAAAAAATTTTGGGTGAAAATGCAAAGATTTCAAAAATTTTAGGATCCATATTGTAATTATTATGGGTGACTAAAATAAATTTTTTTAAAATTTTGGTACGTTATTGCATTATACTTAAAAGTTTAGGGATGAATGTTGTAATTTTAATAATTGCCTATTAAGATCATTAAATTTACTAAATATAAAAATTACTTCTATTGGAAAAATTTAAATTTGGGATTTACTAAAAATGGATGTTTTTTCCCCAAATAAGATACTTGTAATATATAGAAGTCCTAAAAAAATAGAAGTTACTAAATATGGAAATCGTTTATCAAAATATGAAAATTATTAAATATGAATATTTTAAAAAAAGAAATGAAACTACTAAATATGAAAATCTCATCTCCAAATATGAGACTTACTAAATATGGAAGTACAAAAAAATGAAAGTTACTAATAACGGAAGTCACCATTCCTAAATATAAGACATACTAAATATGAAAGACTCAAAAACTGGAAGTTACTAAACATGAAAACTTCCATATTTAGTACTGACTTAATATGAAAAATAATGAAAGAGGAAAGTTAAGGTTTAAGGTGAGGGTTAAAATCAATTATTATAGGGTTTAGTTATCGGGTCATCTTGGGGTCAGGTCAAGTCAGTCTCGGGCTTGGGTCATTTCGGGTTCGGGTATTTCGGATTTGGGTCATTTGGGTTCGGGTTTTCTCGGATTTTCCTTTAATCGTGTTCGGGTTCAAGTCGGTTTGGGCACAATCAGGTTCAGGTCGTTAAACTTTTTTAGTCAAATCGAATCAGGTCAGGCTTGGGTTCGGATGAGTTGGTCCAGGTCATCAGATCGGATCCAATTTTGCCATTCCTATAGCTACCCAATCACGCGGTTCTCGCGTGATTCGCGTGGATCGCATGACTTCTTGCCGGATTTCAAAATCTGGCTAACAATTTTCTACTCTCAAAGAAATAATCATTGATATATTGAAGCGTATGGTTCACGTCATCTTTTCACGTGCCATATGAAAAGCGCGCGCAAAAGAAAAAAAAACTTGTATGAGGTTATCTTTTTCATATAGAAAAAATTAAACAACACAGTTGTTTATGAGTCAATACGAGTACTCACTATTGTTTTTCTCTTCTACTTAAATAAATAATTCTTAGTTTGAAATGAACCCAAATATGGGCTTTTTAGTCATATTAATTACTTGTTCTCTGTTTTTAGAACAGAGATGAAAGTTAGATCACTTGTAATTTGGATGGGATCTTCTAGTTGTGTTTAATCTTCTACTGTAATAGCGTGATTAAGGCACGGGTTAATGGTATAAGTGACTTTAAGGACGTGGTGAAAGGACAGAAAATGAATATGTTGGCATTTGCAGTTTGGGACAACATGGCAGTGGGGCACAATCTTTCTTTCTTAGTTCCTCTTTTGTTCGATTTAGGCAACAGTGATAAAATTGAGGCAAACTACGATTGGATTAACTTTGGCAGCGTACAAGAGCTTTATTTGTATTAATAATAGTAATTAACATTAAAATTTTGAAAAAGTTAAGAATAGCTTTTAGCATTTAACTTGAGTAATTTGGTCTTTATTATTAATAAATTATTAAAAATTTTCAAGCTAATTACAAGAGCTAATAACAATCAACCTTAAGAAGAACCTACTTGAATGAGGGTAGATTGGGAGTGTCATGTTGTCAAATCGAAATAAATAGTAGCATTAGATTTCATAATATTTTTAAGTGGTGATCTGATTTTTTTTTATAACTTTAATTTTTTATTTTCTCATAAAAAGTAACGATTATTAATATAGACTATGTTAGTAATTTTTCCCTTTCATTTACATAATGTTTTATCGATTTTTTCTGTAGCATTTGGAAGAACAGTGTTACACTTACGACAAGTTTTCGACTTATTCAATAACCTTTTGACATGTCAATTTATAATTAATATTTCACCTTTTTAGAAGTTTTAGAGCAGTAGTGCCACTCCATGCTGAAATTTATAATACTATTTTAGATTACTACTACTTTTTTTAGCTCACGTGTTACACGGGGAAAAAGATTCATAATCTTAATAAATATAGAAATGACTTAAAAATTAAAATAAAGTTTGGGAATAGTCTAAGTTATGTCCAAAACTAGACAAACTATAGTAACAAAATTTTTTTTTAGAAAATCGAAATAATATGGGAAAGTTTAGGACTAAATGATAAATAGATAACATTTAGCATTTTAAATGAGAAAATTTGATAACTCAAGGGTTGAGATGAATTTAAACCAAAGAAAAATATGACACAGACCCAAATGCAAAAAATAACAATATAGGCCCCAATAAAGTGATCATCTAGTAAAAAAATGATCAATGCTAAAAAAGAAATAGAGCAATTGCCTTGTAAGAAATGGATCACATGGAAAAAAAAAACCGACAAAAACCTTGAAAAAAAAAGTAAAATGATAGTGCTTTATTTACTATTTATTAAACTTTGAATAATCCTTATGTATTTAGTATATACAAATGGAAAAGTTGGTAAAACACTATTGAATTAAGCAAAAAACCCAACCAGTTATCAATGTTGACTAAAAACACAAAAAACATGTGGCTTTTTTTTGGTAATAAGATTTTATTACAATCTATTATAAGAGTAAAGATGAGAGTGAACTATCCTAAACATAGGGGGTGAAGCGGTTTACTACGTGAAACCTACACTACAACCAGATTTCAAATCGCGACTGAAAATCGCAACTGAAAGTCAGTCGCTAATCAATTGTAAGTTAAAAGGTGCACTTTTTATTGCAACTGATAGGTGATTGAAAGTCTCAATCGCCTACATATCAATTGCCTTTCAGTCAGAAACTTTTTATAAATTTGACTATTAGTTGTCTTTCAATCAGAAATTTTTTATAGATTTGACTATAGTTGCCCTTCAATCACTTTTTTATTTAGAACTTTTGATTTTTTAAGGTTTGGTTTTTTTAAGAGTTTAGGATATATGTATTAGGATGTTTTTTTTTTAGGGTTTGAAATTTTTTTAGGGTTTAGGGATATAAAATTAGGATTTAGAGTTTTTAAGGGATTAAGGGTATTGGACATAGTTTAGGATTTGGAATTTTTATTTAAGGTTTAGGGTTTGAAATTAGTATAGGGTTTTGGGATTTATTTTAGGATTAATTTAGGGCTTTTTATGATTTAGGGTTTGATAATTATTTTAGGGTTTAGGGATATATATAGAATTCGGATGGTTTAAGGGTATTTAATTAAGTATTAGGGTATTGAAATTTAAGGTATGGGATTTGCATTTAGGTTTAGGATTTAGGGTTAATGGTATAGATTAAGTTTAGGGTTTAGGGTTATATATTTAGGGTTTAGGATTTAGGGTTATATATTTGTATTTAGGGTTTAGGATTTAG
Source organism: Aquilaria sinensis (assembly GCA_005392925.1). Lineage (NCBI taxonomy): Eukaryota > Viridiplantae > Streptophyta > Magnoliopsida > Malvales > Thymelaeaceae > Aquilaria > Aquilaria sinensis. The sequence goes on from SMDT01001641.1 coordinate 12,211, forward strand.
GGTTATATATTTAGGGTATAGATTAGGTTTAGTGTTTAGGGTTTAATTAGGGCTTGAATTTAGGGATTTGGGTTTAATTAGGGTTTAGTGTTTAATTAGGATTTGTATTTAGGGTTTTGGGTTTGCTTTAGGGTTTAGGGTTTATCGATATAATATGTCGTATGTTATAATGTATGTGTCATAATGTGCATTCATACATACATACATACATATATATATATATAATCTTATATTAAAAGTCCATATATTATACATAAAAGCTCATATATCATACAACCCAACCCAAATTCAAACCCAACCTAACCTTGATTATATATACGCCCATATACCCTTTTCTTACTTTTATCTTTCAACTGCTTCTCACTTTCATCTCTCTCAACCCTCTCACTCTTATCCGTCATCTCCGGATCACCGGTGGTGTTGGATTTTCGCCTCACCCAACCGTGCGACATTGCCCGTCCACCTCACATGTCATCCTCCTCGCCATCATTTCCTTGCCTTGCTTGATCTCCTTGTCGCCGTCTCTTTGGCCTGCTTGATCTCCTCTTCAGCCTCACAGCTGTCAGAATCGGTTTCCTCAACCTTGCCATTGTTGCCTCCTCGGCTTGTTCGTCATCCTCCTCACGGTAACCTTCTTTACCTGTCCATAATCCTTCGTGCCGTCGCCTCCTTAGCCTGCTCATTGTCTGCCAAGGTCTTTTTGGCAGCCCATCATCCCCGCCGTCTGCCTCAGTCTTCTCGGCCCATCGTCTTCTCTGTGGCCTTGTCGCCGTCCTCCTTTGTCTCCTCTACCTCACTCATTTGCCTTTACCTCTTCCAGATCTGAGTTTTAAAATTTTTGAATTTTCTCCAGATTTGATTTTGAATTTTTTAATTTTTTATTTTTGTATGTATATTGATTTTACATTAATATAAATTTATTTTATTTAAATTTAAATTTCATTATTTGATTATTTTATTGTTAATAATCAAAGTAAGTTAATATTCATACAAGGAATTATCACTTAAATAACAAATAAATAATTTATTAAATTGAAAAATATTAATTAAATAACAATTATATTAAATAATAATGTAATTTTTTGAAAGGAAAATATCTCAATATATCAACTGAATTATGACTGAAAAGGGGGTCACTACTATAGTAACTGAAAGAGTCAGTCACAAAATTGCAACTGAATTTTGACTGATACCGTCAGTCACTTTTGTTAGTTGATTTTCAGTTGGAAACCATTTGCAACTTGAAAAAATCCAACTGCATTTTACAATCGCAAGGTAGTCGATTTTGGATTATATAATGACTGAAATTTGACTGAAATGTCAGTCATTATTTTGCATTCATCGTGTAGTGCTAAAGGATCTAAGATACAATAAAAGGTAACTTTGGTCTTTGGATACACTATTCAATGAATAGTGAATAACCTTATGCATTTAGTATATACTAGGTGGATCACCCACACGTTGTCATAGTAATTTGTTGTTCGGACACTTAATTATAAAGAAGTAAAATATATGGCATGGGAAGACAAAGAACAATATTTTAGGAACTCAAAAACTATAAATTGGGGAGCCAATTGTCTTAAAGAAAAGTTTTAGGACCAAAAAGATAAAATATGATAATATAGGAACCTTTTTTTAGCATTTTTCCCATTTTCCTGTTTTACACACATCCTTGCTAGGCCAAATTACTGTTCATAATTGACCCAAAAAAATTTTATTGTTGCTCTATAGTAAGATCAAACTATTATTTAGTATATACAAGGTATGTTGGCTTGCACGATAGAGCGGGTATTTTTTACAATAAATTTAGTATGAAAAATTACAATAATATATAATTAAAAAAGTATGAAAATTTTTGACTAAAGTCTACTTAACCTGAACAATAACAAAAAGCAAGTAAATAGAAACATAACATTATATGTACTTCAAAATAATATATAATTTTGTTATTAAAAATAATTCACTAAAATTTTTTCTCTTTTATCAACTTAAATTCTAATTTTTAATATCAATAAGAAATTTATTTAGAAAAATTTTCTTTCAATTTTAACAATTATGGATCAAATTATTTTATTAAAACATAAAGAACAATTCATACAACAAAATGCAATCATGAATAACAAAATAATATGATTAAAACACAAAATTGTGTTCAATTTATGTTAATAGATTAACAGTTTAACCATTAATTTAATAAAGATAAAAAGGAAAAAGGAAAAAATTAACTAAAGCTGAATCAATCATAACCATAGCTAGAAGTAGGCAAATTATAATAATTAAAGTTTTATTTTTACAAACAAAATTAACAAAAAATCAACAAAAAAGTTTGAATCAAGACAGAAAATGAAAAAATATTAGGTATTAAAGGCTTAACAATTGATCTAATAAATGTTAAAAAAGGGGCTTCACACAAAAATAAATAAATTATAATAACCAATGTCTTACTTTAGAATATAATACATAAAAATAAAAATAAAAATTTGGAGACCAAGAGAGCAAATAGAAATAATCTAGTCAAATATTTATTAAATTTGGGGACCAAAATAAAACATTGATTGAACATTGGGACTAACATGGAAAATAGTAGAAGCTTAGGGACTAAATTGAGATTTAACCAGAACAAAGCCTGAGACAACCTAAAACTGAAAAATTGCAAAATAGACCATAAAAAATGCGATCATCTTCTGAAAAGGGGGTCAAACTTAAGTAAAGGTCAATTGCATTTGAAGAAGGAAAAATAAAGAGGCAAAAGCAAAAAAAAGTTGAATGATAAACATTGACCCCCACAACTTTTAGACGTAAGCGAGATATGTTGGTACATTCTATACCAACATTAGCTGTAATATAATAAATATAAATCATTGATAGAACAATGAAAAAGGATAAGACTTACCTTAATATTAAGTAAAATCTTAGTATAGATAATTGTGTTTATATAGTATCACAAAAGCATTAAAGATAACAAATGAAAAATGATTAAAACAGTTTTATTAATCAATTCAAATAAAACCATTAAGCGAAAGAAAATTTATGACGTTTATAGTGTAGAATAACATTACATAACATACATACATAAGTTTTTTAGATTTTTACTCACTAATGAATTAGTGATAGAATGAAACCTTTTAAGAATCATGCATTCAAGCATAATACAAATTGCCCACTCATTTCAACTAATCAAAATTTGAAATCAAATCTACATAAAATGGTCATGCATTATGACAAATTGTCAAATCATTTCAACTAATGAAAATTTTCAATCAAATCTATGTAAAATGCTCATACATTATGAAAAATGTGCTTTTGTTTCAACTAATCAAAACTTTGAATCAAACCTATATAATTAAAACTCTGACTTAAACCATGTAAAAGAAAATGCTTTTGATATTTAATATGGTTAATAAATGCATGTCCCTCACTTTCGTTTAAGGTTTTATTATCCTAAATTTAAATAGATCATCAAAATTTTTATTTTCCTAAAAGTTCATGAAAGGTATCTGAACCTGCCACACCTGTAACTAGGGATCAAGACACATTTCTTCTTGTCTCTTTAAAAACCTTTGAATTTTGGTATAAATAAAAATTCTGATTAACAAAAGAAAAAATAGTGTTTATGATAGATCATGAAAGTTGGGAACCATTATGGTAGAAATTCTAGACTCAGGGACTAAACAGCAATTTTGACAATTCTGCAGGAGAGCAAAAAGAAATTGAAACAGTGGGCGGATGTGTCAAAAAAGGAACAAATTACTCTTTGGTCCCTGTAATATTTATTTTATCTAATGATAATCCTTAGACTTTATGATATGCAAATCATGCCATCAAATGGTCTATTCTCTAGCTGGTGACAACAGGTGAAAGTGAGTGAGCATTGTGGCAGACATCAAATGTTCAATTACAAAAAAAGGGTCTGACCATAAATCCGTAAAAGTTAAAAAAGAAAAACAGAGAGAGAGAGAGGCCACGTGTGAAGTACTATTAATGGGTAAAATCCAAATTTGGTCCCTTAATTATTCAACTTGTCCTAAACGGGTCCCCTAACTCTAAAAGTGACTATTAGAGTCCCTTAACTCAAATAACGAGTTCAATTTGAGTCCCATCCGTCAGTTAGGCCGTTAATTTGGATGGAATTGCTTATGTGGCACTTATAATGCCACGTGGCATCCTCTTTTAACTAAAATGGGTGACTATTTTGTACAGAAATGAAAATTTAAACCCAAACTGACATAAACACAAAATATTAAAACTTAAAACATAAATTAACCCCTATTGTAAAAACCCTTGCATATGATGGTGGCCGGTGACTGGAGATAGAGACGGACGAGACGGAGGCGAGTGAACTTCGCGTGAACCAGATTCAAGTACTTGAATTCGGCTGAAACCATATTTATAGCAAAATGTCACCTTGGTCTGTTCATCCATCTCTGCTTCTCCTCGCCAATTTCTCTTATTTTCCTCACCGAACCCATCTCTCTCTGTCACCTTGGTCTGTTCATCCATCTGCCCCCTCTTTCGCTTGGGTCTCTCTCTGTTTGTCCTTCTCTCTCACCGAACTCAAAGGAGGAGGCGAATTTGGGCTTAAACAACCGATGAAATCGGTGACCATCAGAGGACTTTGGGTTCGAACACGAGCAAACAAACGGAGGAGGCAGATTTCCAGGCAAGTTGAGGCTGGGCTTAATTTCCAGGCAAATTGAGGCAATTCACGACATCAAAGGCGCGATTCCTAGGGGACCGTTGACGAATAGGGCTTCAAATCGACGACTCTGGTGGGTAGCAATTGGCAAAATCAAAGATCAGCAATTCGGTCGACTGTGGAGGAACGGGTCGGATCGCAGGTTCGTTTCAGGTCGTCTTTGATTCTCTCTTGATGCCGGCGACTTGGGGCAATCGGAGGCTGGGCTTCGATATGGCGGCCACAGCGACCTTGGCTGATGAAGGAACGACGATCGGCGGCGGGGGAACTGGCAAATCCGAGACAGGACACGGCGGTTTTGTTGAATCTGCCACATTGAGCAAGAGCCTATGGAAATGGAATCCGAGTCCAACTGAAGTTGGGCTTGCCCAAGTGGGCTTATGCAGGTGTGGTGGCGCCGGAGAGAACTCAATCAGAACACCAGCGATTGAGACGAAGAGAATCGGATCCGAGCGCAATCAGAGCACCACCGATCGACGAAGACGGAGAGAATTGGATCGGAACGCAGTCCGACCGCCAATGTTAGACGAAGACTGAAAATCAAATCCCTATCCTAGATGCTCGAATCGAAGAATCAAGAGGGCCGTGGAGGTCGAGAGGACAAGAGGGCGGTGGAGGTCGAGAGGCGGCGGCAGCTCGTTAAGGAGAGATGGTTGGGGAAGATTGGTTTAATGAACCATTTAAGTCCCTAGAATTATATGTTTTGTCAATTCTAGCCTGATAGTTATTTTTCTGCCAGTTTTATCACTTATTGTCTTGAAAGAGAATGCCACATGGCATTATGAGTGCCACGTGACATTATGGGTGCCACATGGGCAAGTTCCATCCAAAATAACGTCTCAACTAACGGAATGGACTGAAATTGGACACGCCACTTGAGTTAAGGGACGTCAATAGTCACTTTTAGAGCTAACGGACCACTTTAGGACAAGTCGAATAGTTAAGGGACCAAATTTGAATTTTACCCTACTATTAATGGACAGTAAAAATGGTTTCTTTGTTAAAATATAATATATATAATTTTTTTAATCTTTGAAAACATTTTTCAATTTCGTCTCATTATGATATTCTTCCAAATATATCATTCCCATTAGAAAAACTTACAAATGCTTATATATTTATCGTTATACTAATAGAAGTTGATAGAATGTAACATCTGGTAAACATATCTAATTTATTTATATTTAACATCATTAATAATATTTACAAAAACATTAAAAGTGACAAAAAATTAGTAAAAAGGATTATTTTGTAGGAAACTTGACATTAATATCAACTTCTTTTCATTTTTGGTTATTTTTCCCTTATATTATTTTCAGAGGTCGTAATATATATATATAATTTCTCATAAATTCATAAGCTGGGATATAGTTGCTAACTCATTAGCCAAAAATTATGTTATCTATTAATTTGGCTAGCCTCTTTTCTCTCCTCCCCCCCCCCCCCCCCCCCCCCCCCCACCCTCTCTCTCTTTCAATCACACTGGACAAACTAAAAAATTAGAAAAAAAAAACCTACTACTATTTCTTTTTTTTTTTAGTACTCAGAGTCAAATATATAAATATAAAGTTTGAAGGAAGTATTATGATCATATATATATATATATATATATATATATATATATATATATATAAACAAAAGGCAACCCAATTAGATCAAATAACATCTGGTAGCATTGGGAAATAGGAGGGGAGAATCGAAGGCCCGGGGCGGGCGTCCCCTCTCGAGCTGGTGCTTGGCGGGACGGCCCTATTTCTCATTTGGTAGATTGCGGGCTTCACCCACTTCAATTCACCAAAATATCACCGAAATAATTAATTGGTAGATTCTCTCATAATCATTATTTTCCCCTTATATATATATATATATATATATATATAATTTCTCATAAATTCACAAGCTGGGCTATAGTTGCTAACTCATTAGCCAAAAATTATGTTATATATTAATTTGGCTAGCCTCTTTCCCTCTCCTCTCTCTCCCTCTCTCTCTCTTTTCAATCACACTGGACAAACTAAAAAATTAGAGAAAAAAATCTACTACTATTTCTTTTTTTAGTACTCAGAGTCAAATATATAAATATTAAGTTTGAATGAACTATTATTATCATATATATATAAACATGAAGCAACCGAATTAGATCAAATAACATCTTATAGCACTGGGAAATAGGAGAGGGGAGTCAAAGGCCCGGGGCGGGTGTCCCCGCTGGAGCTGGTGCTTGGGGACAGTCCTATTTGTCTTTGGTAGATTGCGGTCTTCACCAACTTCAATTCACCAAAATATCACCGAAATAATTAATTGCTAGATTCTCTCATCATCATTATTGGCCTTCCCAATCTATTATTTTACCGTGATCCTGTGGATCTTTTTGCTACGCATGATTCACGCCAGGTATGGTGGTTACCACGGGATATCAGATCATGCTGGCTGCAAGGCGTCAAGCTATCGCTTTGCTGTCGTTTCTTTCTTTATATTGGTCGAAATTAATTAAAAGTTCCGGAATCAATTTAAAATATTTTTGAGGTTATGGGTGAAAATGAAATAATTAAAAGAGAAAAACGATTACAGGCTATGGATCCCTGAACTAGTTACGCCATGCCATATCGTCTTAAATAGAAATTGCGCACTGTATATGGAGTTAGTAGGCGGTGTTTTTATTTTTAAGGATAAGGTAAATTCAGCCTAGATTCTTGAAAATGGAAGATAGTTCCCTATGTTTGATGAGTTTGTTGGGTGGCTTGTTTCAGTCAGAAATTGGGAGTTTTATACTTTATTTTATTATTAATAGGCCTAAAGGCCCTTTTGTCCCTCAAACTTAGACAACTCAGATACTTTATCCCTTGAATATGGAACCAGTGCAATTCACCCCCCTCAACTTGATAAAATAGTGCAGCTTGGCCTTTCTCCTCCCTCACGCGGATCATTTGCTCATTAGAGCTTAGGGCTAGCTCATTTTAATTTAAGTTAACTTAATTCAAAATAGTTTATTTTTATTTTTATATGTTCTTTGTTGGAACCAATTCCATTTTAAAGTCAATATCATATAAATGTAATAAGCTATTTGAAAGTAAAATTTCATGATATTATTAAATTTTTATGAGATTTTCTATATTTATGCATTAAAAAAATTCATAAAAATTTAATCAGATTATACAACTTGTATTTTCAACATATTATTATATCTAGACAATATTGGTTTTTAAATAAAATCAGTTGCACAAAAAAAAGATGTAAAAATAAAAATAAGTCATTTTAAATTAAGTTTATTTAAGTTAAAACGAATTGGCTCTTAGATATTAATGGCATTTCAGCATCTATTGGGTAAGATTCCCCAAAAGTCCCCAACCTTTTATTTTTCATCCTATTTTCATCCATAAGTTTCCTAATTCCTTGTTAGTTTCCTAATTGCTTCCTCAACAAACAATTTGGATAAGGGCATGGAAGGGCATGTGGCCGTTAGTGAATCGAATGGCTTTGATGAAAAAGACGAGTTTAATATTGATTGATTGGCAGTACATTAAATGTGGGCGGTTTGGTTTTGGTCACGTTCATTTCTTCCTATTCAAGTCTCATCATTCTTGTCTCTGCTTGGCAAACATGTGTCTTATATTTCCATGGCATTGATTCTCGATGGTTCGATTTTATTTAGCAAACAAAAATTTTTTTTTATCCAAGTTCATTCACAGGGAGGTCTACTTGTGATAGTCTATATTGTAAAAGTAGGTCTAAAGATATTACAAACACTGTATATCAAACACTGACTCTCTCTATCTCTCTCTCTCAATTTCTCTCCCCATGGTGATCCTTGTATATAAAACCTTCTTTTCAGGGTTTTATTTAGTGGCTGTGAACTAATGGTCGTTTGGAGACGAGATTCAGCTGCATGGTCAAGCTGTGATCCATGGACTGGACGCCCATTTGTGTGTTGGGATACTGCGATCAGTATGTATACTATGCGGTAATATTAATCGAGTATGCAAACAAAGTGTTCGATAAAATGCACCAACCAAACATGGTTGCTTGGAATGCAGTTTTGATGGCATTTTGAAAGGTTGGTGGTCTGAAATGAGCTGAGGCTTGACCTGTGTACACTTTGCTGATGCGCAAGCTAAAGCCATTAAATTTGGGAAGATCCTCCACAGCCACGGAATGAGGATTTTTGGATTAAGAAACTTATAAGGTTATGGATAAAAATAGGAAGAAAAATAAAAGGTCGGGGAATTTTGGGAATTTTACCTAGCAGAGGTTGAAATGGCGGTAAGATTTAAAGAGCACGTGATCCGCGTGAGGGAGGAAAAGGAGTAAATTGAAACATTTTACCAAGTTGAGGGGGTGAGTTGCACCCATTCCATGTTTAGTGGGTAAAGTGTCTGAGTTGTCCGAGTTCGATGGCCCAAGTACTTTTAAGCCTTTTTTCAGTATTTAGAAGCATACATACTTACAAGTATATAAGAAAAGAAGTAACAATATTTTAAGTAAGAAAAGAAGAATATCAGCTTTCTAGAGACCTTATTAATAAGCCTTTAATATTATTTATCAAGATTATTTAATTTTTGAGGTTAAAAAAGAAAAAAAAAATTGCTGCATTGTTGAGACTATCTGAAGAACCCCGATTGTGGTGCCTAAATCCATTTTTGACATCAAACTTTGATGGCTACTTCACTTTCCCCCGTGATTTTTAGCTTGGCAAACAATGCCCCTTGGACTTAGCAAGTTGGTACAAATTACAAAACATATACGGGCATTCTACCAAATTGACCTCCTCTTGCTGGAGAACACCACACAACACCACCCATAGAGGGGTTTGGCAGCCAAAGCAACGGTCAGAAGTTTGCCTACCCCGAGACAATCATATCATGGACGACTCCACCAAGGCTCTTGGATATCGGATAATAAATTTTTCTCTCTTGACCCTCATTTGGCCGATCTGGTCCAAGTCAGATTGAGTTAGGGTTAGTAATCATATTTATTTGAAACAGAATTTGGGTGATAATTTACCATCACCAAGCGAGATGATTATTGTTGGATTTTCGTTAACCTTTACAGAAATGAAATGAAAATTTAACACTACGATGTTTTATAGTTCAAGATGACAAAGTTGCCCACATGCACTTGGCCTAGTGGCTAGGAGTTAGAACACCCATTGTCTCAACTAGGAATCAAATCTCACTCAGTGCATTATGTGCTAACACTGTCAAATTATGATTTGACATTCTCCAAATTTTAAGAAAAAAGTAAATTTTTCCTAAATTTCATAGGTAATGTCTCATGTCTTAATATATTTGTAACAATATGCTTTTAAATGTAAAAAATGACACAGCTAAATTCCAAAAAAGAAAATAAGAATCTACGCACAATAAGCTAAAAGGCAAAACTGCATGATTGTTCATACATAACGAAGAATGCACAAGACAACATTTTTGTAGGTGTAATGTCAGCCCTAGTCGCTAAAGTAATTGAAAACCGAAAAAAATACGGACTCCTAAAATGAAGGAATTCAACTCTGTTGTTGACCCACTAAATGTTGTTTATGGGGAAAAAAGCAAAAAGCATGAGGGTGCATTCCAAATAATATATAATGGTTAATTTAGGGGAAAATTACAAAATATCCATGCAGTTTTATCTAACATACACGTTGTCTCGTATTTTAAAAACCTACACTTTTCCCTTGCATTCTTTACAGTATCTAACAATAACTTCTGAAATCCTATTTAAACTGTTGGATAACTATATTTCAGTAATTTTAAGATTTTTGATATTTTTTTTGTAGTTAATCGACCTTTAAAAAATACTGATATGCATTTACAATGAGAAAAATGTATTTACGAAAAGAAAAAAATTGATAATTTAAAATATCTATTAAGTGTAAAAAAAATATTAAAGATATTAAAATTATTGGAAGATAATTATCATACAATTTAAATTACAATTTCAGAAGCTTTTATCGGATAATATAAAAAAAAGAGACAAAATATAGATTTTCAAAACTAAAGGGACAAATTGCAGGTTAGGATAAATTACGGGAGTAATTGTACGTTTGCCTTAATTTAATATCATAACAAAAGTTATGGCGTTCGTTCATGAGAGTCGATCTAAGTATCTTGCCACGAGACATTCTAAGTCATAACTCACAAGGGCTTTATGCTATCTTCAGCAATTTACGGCAGTATTTGTCAACTAAAAGACAACTCTATTCCGAGAAAAAAAATGGAGACATTTTGAGACAAAAAACCAAATGGACAAATACAATGTGACTCAAGGAATAAAAACGATCGATTTTCCTACTGGATGGAAAATATCTATCCATCTGCTTTAAGATAATCGTTCTTCATTTTTTTATGAGAATGTCATATAAGAGGAGTTTAAATGGTGTCAGAATATAGAAAACAGTTTCAGTTTTCATTTTTGTATTTATAAATTTTTAAGGGACTTTTTTGGAAACATGGTTAGTTAAAGTATTTTGTCAAAATATTATTTTTCAAAATTTAGTGGTGTATGTATATTTTATAAAAGTGTCTGGACTAAATTTGTAGTTCTTATGAACTATTTTTGTAAAAACTTGAAAAGTCCAAGAACCAAATATGTAACTTTTAGAGACTTTTGTAAGTTATTTAAAAATCCCATCACCGGGCTAACCAAGCCCTAACTTGACCCAAAACATGTTCAGATATGGACCAGGTTCCTACTTTTCGGCCTACCTCGGAATCAAGAGATGAATTAAAGTTAGAGTTTTGAATTATTTACTAAAACTTCATTTGGGACTAGTAAAGGCATTTAGTGTCAGAGGCTAGAAAAATTATCCAATAATAACTTTTAATATTAGAGGTTTAGAAAAACTAGTGCAATTATAGATGAGTTATTCTAGCTTTAAATGATAATTTTAAATGCTATTCTCAAATGGAGTCTAAAATAAAGATGAAACTACTAAAGTTAAAAGTTATCCTCAAATAGTTTTTTATTATCAAAATTCTAATGTGAATCGCTGATTTTAATGCGGAATAAGGCACAAGTTGGCTCTTTCAGTAAAAGGTAAAGTAAATTACATAAATAGTTTATAACCTTTAGTTATTGTTTTCTTTTAGTTATTAACCTATTGAATGTTCTATTTCGGTCCTAAGCCTATTAAAATTGCTTCAGTTTAGTGTCCCACTAGATAAAATTTATTAATTTAGAATAATTGTCTGATAGAAACTTTTGAAATTCTAATCTAAATATTCGGCAACTGTCTTTCAGTAAATTCAAACAGTTTAATATTTTTTTGTAGTAAATAGACAATTTAAATTAGTAATTTTTTCTTTTTAAATGAAGTCAATTCAATTTATAGAGAGAAAAAAATGTGATTTGAATTTTTTTATTAATTGTAAAAAAATTATTATATAAATTAAATTTATTTTAAGACAGTTACTAAATAGTTTAAGTTATGATCTAAACATTTATTATCAGATAAATACTTTGAATTAACAAATTTCATTAAAATGGGACCAAAATGAAATGTTTTTAATAGATTTAAGACTAAAATGAGACATTTTTCATAGGATTAGGACTAAAACAAAATAGTCAATAGGTTAGAGACTAAAAAAACATAATGACTAATGTTTCGTGATGATTCATGAAATTTACTCGTAAAAGAAAAGGTATAGGTATGCTAGCATGAAGTATGCTTTCTTAAATGGTGCTAGCGACAAAACTGGACTTAGAATAATTGCTCAGTGGCTGCAATAATTAATTATCTAGAATATATATTCATAATTTATGAAACCTACTTGATCGAAGTTCAGAAATTGGAAACGAGTACATGTAATATGTATAGTTTTTCTCATATAAACTTCTTTGATGAAAAGATGGCCTTTTGGTCTTACTAAAAAAAAAAAATGATTTTGTAAAACAAAACTTTGATTTAGTGGTTAAAATTAATTTGTTATTGCTATCTAAATATTCAAGTGGTCCAAACTCATTTTCCGCTTGCCGTCTCTAAATGTGCCAAACATAGAAAATATATAAGCAATCTCAAGGAATGGTAAACTTAATAACTTGTTAAAGTTAGCATCGAACTAAAAGTTATTGATCACAAGTGAGTAGACTTAACAACAATTTAAAACCACATAAACTTCAATAATCCATTTAGCACTTAGCAATTTTCATTAATTCTTTTTGGGATTGTAAAGTGCTGTTCTTTTCTAGTATATACAAAATTACAAAATAGAATTAAGTGACACCTCATACATGAAATTATGTTTGCGGTTAATTTGTAAAGGAAACAAATAAATTGTGATGTTGCGATTACAGAATTTATTACAACTCAAAATCTCGGGAAGAACCCAATTTTTTCTTAAAATAAAATAGGAATCATTCGTTGCAAAATAAAATAATTTTTTTTCAGAAATATCTTTACAAAATATAAAATATAAAGTTATGAGATACTTTATATCTAAACAGAATAAGTTATACTTATTTTTCTAGAACCTAAAGGACACCCGGACCACCTGTACTAATCACACCTTACATATATAGTGAAGTGATGAAGGCCGAAGTTCCAGTATTAGGACTCGAGTTCTCCACTGGTAGCATAACGAGAAACAATACGTGATCAAGTAAAATGCTTAATAAAAAAGTAAACAAGAATTCACTAATAGAGTACTACGGATACGGTGCGCATATGTTCATTTGCACATAGGCAAGTAAATGACACATTTACCCCTAGTTATTGTATCTAATTACTGCCATATCCCACAGGTCAGTTCGTGAGATCTGAGAGTTCCAGAACCTTCGTCCTCTCCGATCTCCATGCTCGACGCCGACGGCAGCCCGTGACAATGCTCGAGTCAATGAATATCTGAGAGAGCAGCCAGGGGCGAGGCGTTGCCAGGGTGAGGCCAAGCACGGCGAGCGGTCAGGCTAGGAAACACTTATATCTGAATGTTTTTGAAGTTTTTTACACTATGATTTCGGCCGGAAGTGCGGGTTTTGTTGTTGTTGGAGACGGTGAGCCTTTGGATATTGAGTCGTTGATTTCTTTTTCTGATGAGGATGTCGCTGATTGGTTCTGTGATTATGGAACTGAAGGCAATGGTGGTGAAGGCAATGGCGGCGAAGGTGATTTCTGTGATAAAGAAATTGGCGAGCATACAGGTTTTTTTACTTGTTGTATTTAAGTATCCAGCATTCTTTGTGGACATTTTTTCATATTGTTTTAGACAATTTATGGTTCAGTATCTGGACATGTTTCGTCTGGTTGTGATGGATGTTAGTCTATGAGTGTGGAAGTTGATTCAGGTATTATTTGGTTGCTTGTGTAGATTTTGTTCGTACATTTTGGTTGTAATGCTTAGACGTTTTGGGAATAATGCTTTGACACTCTTTGCTGTAGGATGTGGACATCTTTTGTCTGGGAGTGAAGGACTTCGATCTACAAGTGTTGAAGTAGACTCAGGTTGTGATATTGGTTTTTTACTAGACACTTTATGTATACTGTTTGGACACATTTGGACTTATTTTTAGACACTTACCTGTGCAGGTAGTGGACGGTTCTATGAAATTGAATCAGGTAGGATTTTGGATTTTTTTGAAGATTTCCTGTTTGTCTCATATGTGTTTTGTTTATTTCATGGTTTGTTTTTGTTTTGTATGGCAGTTAGTGCAGTTGGTGATGTCACATTATCTGTTGGTTCTAATTTTGTAAATTCTGCTGATGATGTTACCTGGGTTAGAGCAACCTTTGATTCTGTAGATGAGGCTGAGTTTTTTTTTAAGAGTATGCTATTTCTAAAGGTTATAGTATACGTTGTGCAAGGAGTGGATATAGGGGTGGTAGAAAGGATGATGCACTTTACCACAAGGAGTTCCTCTGTTCCTATGCTGGTTTAAAGTCTGATAGTGTTAAGAAAGAGGCTGCTGAACGTCGTAGAGTTGATAAGTGTAGTAATTGTCATGCGGTGATACATGTTAAGTTGAGCGATGATGGATTGTGGGTATGTCATGCTCATTTAGGACAGTATAATCATTCATTTGTTGCTGTTAGGCAGCGATATTTGTTGCGGTCAGCTAAATTTTTGAATAAAGATATTTTCACAGCTGTTGTAGATTTGATGGGGAATGGGATTAGACCTGCAGATGATATTAGGGTTATATCAAATGAAGTCGGTGGGCTTGAGTCACTTGGCTTGACTAAACAAATGTTTTACAATTACTTATTTGCTGAGCGTGCATCTGAATTGGATATTAGGGATGCTTCGCTGCTGCTTGATACTTTTAAGCGTAGGGCATCAGAAGATGTTGATTTCTTCTATGAGGTGCTAGTTGATAGTGAAAACAGATTAAGTAGTTTTATTTGAATTGATGAAGTGATGAAGGCTGATTATACAACATTTGGTGACGTCGTTGTGTTTGATACTACATTTCGAACCAATCGGTACAATATGTTTTGTGTTCCGTTTATTCAATTAAACAATCACAAACAGAATGTTGTTTTTGCTGTTGCTTTTCTTGTGGGGCAGAAGAGGGAGCACTTTGTTTGGTGTTTTGAGTGTTTTAAGAGGGGCATGGGTGGAAAGCTTCCTCAGACAATTATGACAGATCAGGATGGTGCAATTGGATCTGCAGTTGACCATGTTTTCTATGATGTTCAGCACAGATTATATCTGTGGCATATTTGTGAGAATGCCAAGAAGAACATCAAGGGCTTGATGTGCATTGAAAGTTTTTCCAAAATGTTTTATAGATGTTTGTATCATTGTGCTACTGCTAGTGAGTTTTATGATGCATGGTCAAAGATGCTTGGAAGTTTCAACTGTTGTAATGTAGGATGGTTGAAGAACTTGTATGCAGCAAGGTTTAAGTGGTGCCCAGCACTATGCAAGCACGTTTTCTCTGCAGGTAATTTCACTGTGTAATTTATGCATGATTAATGGACATTTTGAATATAATGCTTAGCCAATTTGTTTGATATTAACAGACACTTTGTGTACGTTTTGACTGTAGGGCTTCGATCATCACAACGTAGTGAAAGCACAAATAGTGTTCTGACATCGCTTGCAAATAAGCAAATGGGTTTGTTTGCTGTTTTCACTGCTGTTGAGAACATGTTGAAAGACTAGAGAAATAGAGCACTTGAAGAAGATTTTCAAAATATTGGAGTGGTGAATGTGAGGGCTGAACACTCAAAGATATTGGTTGATGCTTCTAAGGTATACACTCGTACTATCTTGAAAGAGTTTGAAAAGGAATTATTTGTTGGTGTTTTTGCTTAGTCAAAGGCTGTTTCTGAGGTTGGTGGTGTCATTGAATATAAGGTTTTGGTTGGGAATCAAGATTGGAGGAAATTTAATTTTAAGTATGATGCTGCTTCATTGTCTGTGTCTTGTTCATGTATGTTGTTTGAGGAGAGGGGCTTGCTTTGTTGCCATTCATTGCGTGTGTTGAATGTGAATAATGTGCATGAAATTCCTAAGCAGTATATACTTCACCGTTGGACCAAGGAAGCAAGGATTGTTATGGATCAGGATGGGAAATATTTGTGTGGTGATGCATTTTCTACAATTGCTTGGCATACTAACATGATGATGGGCTTTTTATCATTGGTGATTGAGTGTCAAAAAGATCAGGAATGTAGGTATGTGTGTGAGCAAGGACTGTTGTCAATGCAGAAGCATATTTTGAAGATGAAGGTTGGAACTGCCAATGCCAGCAAAGAGTGTCAGACAATTAACAGTGCTGGGTCTTGTTGTGAAGTGGATGTTTTGAATCCTGCGTTTGTGACATCTAATATATTTGGATCAAAGCAGAAGAAGAGTGGAGTGGATTTCAACCGTGGTCGTGGATGCAGGGGCAGGGGCAGGGGCAGGGGCAGTGGTAAGGGCAGTGGTAGGCGCAAGGGTGGTCCAGTATAGTGTTCGATAGGAATAGTCAAAGTGTCTATAAACCATTGTTGAAATGTCTACAGAGTTAAATTCACAGTTACAGCTGAAGTTTATTGAAATGTCTACAGGTTATTTGTTTACAGTACACATAAAAAATGTAGTGTGATAGTGGAATTTTCTAGAGAATTAAGTGGATATGGGAATGATAAGGACTATGGTTTCTACAATATCAATTAATTCTTTTTTATTTACAATACTAGTTCTTAATTTACAATGTGTGTAGAATAATACATATTTCAAATAAAATAAAATATATTTCAAAGACAATATAACATTTATATGTTTGGAGCTGTCCTTTTTAAGAACTTGCAAAATAGTTTTGCTTCGCATCTCCACATGCAAGGCTTATAGCAAATTGGGCTTGATATGTACGCTCCTGTGTCAGGGAGATTTGGCCTATCATGTGGTGATTGACAATCTTTAAGATTGTGTCCGATGGCAACAAGCCTTTTGTTAAGCGCCCATAAACGAGTAAATGTTTGTCGTACAAACCTTCGACATTCAGCAATCTTCCATGGCTTTTGCCTTCCATTTTTTCCCTCGATGATAAGAGACAATAATTCCATTGCTTTGGTCTTTTCATGTTCCTGAAATGGTGATATGATTGCTATTATTCCATACAAGTATTAGGCCTTACTATTGCCCTTTTCGGCTGCTCTTTTGAGGAGTTTGAGCCCTTCGTTTCATTTATAGTTATAAAATATTGAGCGCTACCTTCTTCGATTTTTTCCCTCGATGATAAGAGACAATAATTCCATTGCTTTGGTCTTTTCATGTTCCTGAAATGGTGATATGATTGCTATTATTCCATACAAGTATTAGGCCTTACTATTGCCCTTTTCGGCTGCTCTTTTGAGGAGTTTGAGCCCTTCGTTTCATTTATAGTTATAAAATATTGAGCGCTACCTTCTTCGATTTTTTCCCTCGATGATAAGAGACAATAATTCCATTGCTTTGGTCTTTTCATGTTCCTGAAATGGTGATATGATTGCTATTATTCCATACAAGTATTAGGCCTTACTATTGCCCTTTTCGGCTGCTCTTTTGAGGAGTTTGAGCCCTTCGTTTCATTTATAGTTATAAAATATTGAGCGATACCTTCTTCTGTCAAGGCATCTGTATTTTCAACTTCCATGCACCGTTGGTGGATATAACACTCTTTTGGGCGAAATGGTCTGAAAGATAAATCATTTATGTTCAACCTTTGGTACACCAACTTATCATCTGCAGCCTTGTGAAAGACCTTGCAAGATTATGCAGCGTTGCTAAGGTCATTGATGGATGAAGCACCAACATTTGAGAGTATCTCAGTAAGCATATTATGTGGTAATGATTGAATTGTTTTTTGGAGGGTATGCTTGGAGATTTTCTTGCTCGGTTTCAAGTTGTCCATTTTTTAAACAAGTGTGTAGGATGAAAAGGTGTTGAAAACTTATGGTTATGGTTGCACATTTTATAGGTGATGAATAGGTGTTTGGTCGGTTATATTGTGTATTATGAAGAGACGTCAGACTGTTTCGTTTTGTGAACATATGTGCTGCTTCGGTCCTTGGGCGCCTTTTCATATAATTAAGGATTAGATATTTAATTGATTATGTTTTTATCGAGTAATAATTTATTTAGTGATCCAAGATTATACAATTATGTTTTTAATATGACTAAGAATTCATGTATTCAACCAATCGTATAATTAATGATTAGATATTTAATTGATTATGTTTTTATCGAGTAATAATTTATGTAGTGATCCAAGATTATACTGTTATGTTTTTAATACGACTAACAATTTATGCACTCAACTAAGTTACATATTATGAGTGTTTAAACACTTTAATTACTGTTAGTACACACTTTGTTAATCTATACAAGACACTTTTGCAAAATTCATACTGTATATAAAGCAACTGTTTCAGACACTAACAGTAACAAACAATACGATTAACAACTACTTTGTCCTATAAGAAGACATATCACAAGCTATGAAACTACTTCCTAAACATATAAGAAGACAACTATTTTGTGCATGCTATCAATCTAACCTGTAAGCAACTGTCACATGTTAACTACATGTTATCTATAAGTCAAGTTAAGCAGCTTTTGCATTTTGTAGTCTATTTGCATTTGTCAAAACAGTATCTTTCACCTGGTTGTGCGGATGCAACATTAAAGTAGCTGCAACTTGCATTCTGTACTTATTCATGATTTCTTTATGCAAAGTCAAAAACAATAAGTGTATAAATAGTAATTTGGTAGTGCATGAAGAAGACATTATAGATGTTATAGTTGTTACCGGTCCCAGGTCAGAAACAAACGGTTGGCCATGATATAATTCCATATGTTTCATTGCAAAAATGGCACAATCTTTTGCATTCCTCATGTACTGCCTGTAGGTCTTTTTTCACAGCAAAGAAACAAATGTGGGTTGGTATCTTCCAATTTCAGATGTAAGGGGATGTTCCCAGGAGTCAAGCCATTTGCTGATGATTTGTCTCTGTTAAAAGTAAACGGTGTTATGTTTTCATAAGACACTTCGAATTGAAATGATAGACACTTTGAATTGAAATAATATACACTTTGAATTGAAATAATAGACACTTTTAATAAAAATAATAGACACTTTGGATAAGACACTTTGAATTGAAAAAATTACACTTTGAATTAAAATAATAGACACTTTGTATTGAAATAATGGACACTTTGTATTTAAATAATGGACACTTTGAATTGAAATAATAGACACTTTGAATGATTACTAGAAGAAAGGGAAACTGTTCATATTTTCCCATCTCCTCATCCCTGTTGTCCATGACCTCTATCTTCTTGCTTTCAGTGTTAATGCAGAACATGCTGAAGTGGACATCTTTAGGACATATGAAGAACAGCTGTTTCATAAAAACTTATTTTAGGGCCTGGCATACCATGAATAATTGTGTAGTACATGTGCAACCATGCAACAAGTTTTTCATAATAAGTGTGCACTTACAAGTTTGCAACCATGTAACATTTCTTTCGTGATGTGGTTGTATTGGAGCCACAAGTTGAGCATTTGGCATATGCTGTTCTCCTTATTAGCATTCTTCTTGACAACTTCAGGATCAAACTTATTGTTGACAATTATGTGGAAAATGCAGACATGTAACAAAGATTATTAAATAGATGTTAGACTTAAACAGAGTGAGTTTTTAAGATGTTACAGACAGGGTTTTACTTACAGATGCATGGCTGGGGAGGAAGCAACGCTCTGGAAACTCTTTGTTCAACTCTTTTTGGTTCAAAGTATAAGCATAGGCGGTTATTATAGAGTCAAAAACCAATTTTTCAGGTCTTAAACTGTGGAATTCATTCCTAAAGTTGAAGACATCTGGTGTGAATTTTGCCAGCAGCTCACTGCAATTGAAATATAAGCAGTAGACAGTTCTCAGTAAATTTGTAGTAATTGAAATAAATGATCATTGGCTAATAAATTTTTTTTGCTGCGACACTTACTTGAGTGCTTTTTTCGTGCTCCATGCATAGTCTACAACAATAGACTCTGTGCTTGTGAGGTATAAAGGGAGTGTTTTCTTGAACCGTTGGAGATATGGGGATTTCAAGAAAACTGATTTCTTCTTTGCTCTAGCTGGCCTATCAGCTTTCTCCTGACTTCCATCTATTCCCAAATTGAAAGAAGGTCCAGTTTCTAGATCAAAGTCTAGAACTGTTGGTATTGGACCTTCATCATCTGGCAAGTCAAGCACAAATGGTTGAGCAAGGTCTTCAAGCTCCTGATCATTATCATTTTGCTCATCAGGTGTGCAATAGACATTTTTAGATTACAGTGCAATCTGTGCCAGCCTTGCTTTCTCCATTGCATCCATCACTTGCTCAACTTGGAGAATGAATTTCTTATCCCATAGGCTGCTTTCAGCAGTGCCAGGATTGAGCTCATGCGACCTCTGTATCAGCTTTGCAAATGGAGTTGTAACAAGAAGGAACAGCTCACAAACTCTTGCAATTTCTTCTTCCATTCTTTTCATTGCAAGAGCTGCCTCTTGAACCTTATTATTTAACTGCTTCATTCTTGCTGTGAATGAGTTGTCAGAGTTAGCAGGCTATTGTTGCTCCTTGCTTTCAAAGTCAGCAGGCTGTTGTTGCTCCTTGCTTTCAGGCTTACCTTCTGCTGGTTGCTCTTTGCTTTGAGGCTCTTCAGGCTATTTTTCTTGAGTTTCTGCAGCAGTCTGGTCAGCCTTCTTCTCTGGCTGCTCAGGGTGATCAGACTTCTTTGGTACTTTTGGAGCATCAGCTTTTGGAGTATCAGCGGAAGGAAGATTGGCTGATAGTATTTGTCCTTTGCCAAATCCACCTTGACTTCTCTCTTCATTTAATCTTCTGAGGACAATATCATTTGTCCAACCTGTGATTGATGGGAAAACTCTAGTGACAAGAGTTTTCCCCCTGAACATTACCTGATCAAGATAAAACATCTGCACATTTAAGACCAGTTTAAGACCAGTTGTTAGTATGAAAGTTGTTGACAAATAAACATGACACATTTACCTGTAGGAAGTAGAGGCATGCACCAATGCATTGGTTGTTGACAGGGTCTTCTTTGTACTTGCTAATTTGCGTAGCAAGTGTGTTCAAGGTGTAGGCACAGAAGTTCAGCTGATGGCATGCAGAAAGATCCTTCAATGCTTTATGAACCCTCCAATTGCAGCTGGATCTATTGGATGGTACAAGCAGCTTTGTGACTATGTATATGACAAAGTGAAGCTTGAAATCTTGATCTGCCTTTGATGAGTTAATCACTATGCTTGAAACTTGACTTGTCAATGGTCCATTTTCCTTCCCATGCTGCATTCTCCACTGTCGAAGTTCCGGGTCATTTGCACGAGAATAAGGGTGTTCATCAACCACCCTTGGACCAATGGGAATCCCTAACACATTATGCACATCTTCAGCCGTTATCTTGATGGTTGAATGTTTGGATATGCGCAAGGTTGTGTCATCCGGGTTAAAATGTTCCACTAGCCACTGTACTAGGTTTGGGAAAAGCCTGGTGCATGTTATGTTGAACAGCGATCCAAATCCAAGCTCTTTGATTGCATTAACATGCTCTGTGCTAGTGGAGAGTAAATCCATTGTCTGCCTAACCTGTCCAGGGTTGCACCGTGTTCTATACATTATGCTGCAATGAAATGTTACGTTTCAGTAGTTAAAAAATTTTAATACAGTAATGATAGACATTTGTTAGTAAGGCAATGGACATATTATGTATAACAAGTAGACACATTTTCCAGTAAGGGAATGAACCAGTGGACAATTTTTCCGAAAATAAATGACAGAAAAGTAATGTAATATGAGACACTTTTCAAGTAAACACTTGATAGATAAATAATAGACAGATTATTGAGAAATAGTAGACACTTTTTCAGAAAAGAAATGAACCAGTAGACACTTTTCTAGAAAGAGTTCACAGAGAACCAATAGACATTTGATAGAGTGCCAATAGACATATTATGTATAACAAGTAAACACATTTTCCAACAAGGGAATGAACCAGTGGACAATTTTTCCGAAAATAAATGACCAGAAAAGTAATGTAATATGAGACACTTTTCAAGTAAACACTTGATAGATAAATAATAGACAGATTATTGAGAAACAGTAGACACTTTTTCAAAAAAGAAATGAACCAGTAGACACTTTTCTAGAAAGAGTTCACAGAGAACCAATAGACATTTGATAGAGTGCCAACAGACATATTATGTATAACAAGTAGACACATTTTCCAGTAAGGGAATAAACCAGTTCACAATTTTGCAGTAAATAAATGACCAAAAAAATTATGAAATAGAATATACTTTTCTAGTAAACACTTAATAGAGAAATAATGGATAGATTATTGAGAAACAGTACACACTTTTCTAGAAAATAAATCAACCAGTAAAGAAATAACCAGTATACAGAGTATACAGAGAATCAATAGACAGAGTATACAGAAGCAGTGCACACTTTTTGCATTAAAAAAATAAGCATAATGTGAAAATGCATTGTGAATACTATATACCGCTTTAAGGTTGAAGGGCTGGCATTTTGTTTGCCTTCTTTTCTTGCTGGGGGGTTAGGTTTCTTTGCAGGGCTTGGCTCTTCCTTTTGTGCTTTCTTTGCTGGGGGGTTAGGTTTCTTTGCTGGGGGGTTAGGTTTCTTTGCAGAGCCTGTGTGATGCTGTTTCTTATGCTTTGCGGCATCATTCTGCTTAGATTGAGGTGCTTGTGCAGTGTCTTGTCTTCTTCTGTAAATGATAGGCTTTGCTGGACTTGGCTTTTCTCGAGTTGATGTCTGTTGCCTCGTGTTTTGTCTGTGTGAACAACCAAAAAGAAAATGTTTTCATGCGCTACATAATGTGTCTACTACAAGAAACAAAAGTGTCTATATGAAACTTTATGACATGAAGGGTAGTATTCAAATACAAATAGACATAAACATAAGGGATAAGATGCACATTAGACTTTTCATGTTAAAAGAAAACAAAGTAGGTAACTTAACTGAGATTAAAATTGGACAATGAAGAGGTTTACCATGTCTGTTATGTTTGAAAACACTGTTCCGAGTATCAAAAAAAATATACTGTCCCAATTTGTTACTGAAAGCAAAAGCAACATAACTGAAGTTTCAGAAAGCCTCCTGTGCTGTATCACGCTTAACCAAGAAACCACAATATCAGTAGCTCTAATGTGTTGCTCCAAACTATGCCGGTATCATTGCTCATATACAAACAAACAGCAAAGATGTAATGAGTTCTGACAAGCTAGCAATTCATCCTCCAATATTGCAACACATGCAACTGTGTTCAGTAGTTTTGTAAACTGATTTCAGTATATGCATGAAAAGTGTGTGCACTAGCTACACAACGTGTCTACATCAATAAGTAATAGTGTCTATTATGCGCTACATAATGTGTCTACTACAAGAAGCCATAGTGTCTATATGATAGAAGAGTATATTTAGGTTGCTTACGAAGGGGAGTTTCGAATCTTGTTCAAGAACGCTGGCGGTTTAACGGTGAGTTTTATTTTTTGTCTGCACAGAGAACGAGAATACTCAGAAGAAATCTCAGATTGTACAGTAATATTTGTGTTTTACCTCTTTTGTTTTGGTTCAGTTTCAGAAGCATGTGTTGGATGTTGTTTTTGCTTGCTTGTCGCCGGTTTCTCTTGATCTCGCCTGAAATTGTCAGATTATAGGTTAGGTTTTGATTAAGTAAAATTGTCAGAAATGAATCGATAATGAGGTTCGAAGAGGAAACGTAGAGAAGTAGAAAAGGCTATCCGGTGCGTGGCCGGCGTTCCGATGTGTTGCCGGAACTTAAAACGCACTATAAAAAGCTAGAGAACGCCGGCGAGTTGCCGGAACTGAAAACGTACAATAAAAAGCTAGAGGACGGCGGTGAAATGTCCGAAGGTCTACCTTTCTTGCTGTTTCTCGGTGAAATCGCCGTAGTAGTCGTCTTCTGTAGCGGGAAGCGCGACGAGCTTTCGATTATCAGCCATGGCGGTTTTCAATTGCGGAGGAGAGAAGTGAACAGTTGCATGAGACGAGTTACGGGAAGCGTGCAATTTGAATTCGCAGAGTTTTGCGAAACAGTTTTAAAGCGTGGGTAAAATTGTAATTTCAGTTTTGAAGTAGGCCGGGTCGTGGGCTTGGGCGGTAGTGAATAGTATTGGGCTCCTATGTCTAATTAGACCTATGTCTATAATATAATATCTACTAATAGAGATTGTCAAAGTAAAACTAGAATAGATATTATATTGTAGACATATGTCTAATTAGACATACTAATCCAGCTCTAATTCTCTATATATAACCCACAATTTAATAAATAAATTGACTAATTTGCCCATGACTAAAACTCACCCTAACTCTTGAAAACTCACCTTTGTTGCCGTCGCCGCCGTCTTCTCCTCCGATGAACCACCACCGCCGCCACTGCCATCTCCTCCTCATATCTCACAGTTTCTCGGTTCCGGATCTCGTCGGATCTCGTTGTCACCCGCCGGATCTAATCGTTACCCGCCGGATCTCGTCGATCACCTTTCGAATCTCGTCGTCACCGCCGAACCTCGTCGATCACCTGTTGGTTCTTGTCGTCACCCGCCGGATCTCGTCGATCGGCCACCGGATCTCGTCGATCGGCTGCCGGATCTCGTCGTGACCCGCCGGATCTCATCGTCACCCGCCGGATCTTGTCGATCGGCCGCCGGATCTCATCGTCACCTGCCGGATCTCGTCGATCACCCGTCGGAGCTTGCTTCTGATCGTTTCCTCCTAGCGCATCCTTGTTGCTTCCGAACAGCAAAGGTGTCTGCAATAGAATGTAAATGTGTCTAATATAGTATGTGGAAGTGTCTACAAAGTTATATAAGACAAATTATTGTAAGGTTAAATTAAAAGTGTCTAAAGTTATGAGAATAAGTGTCTGATTGAATATTGTAAAATGTCTAAATAAACATGTAAAAGTGTCTGAATAAAAAATGACAGAATTGCTGAACAAAAAATGACATAATCAACTTGAGAATAAGTGTCTGATTGAATATTGTAAAATGTCTAAATAAACATGTAAAAGTGTCTGAACAAAAAATGACGGAATTGCTGAACAAAAAATGACAGAATCAATTTGTGAACAATTTATTATATTTAAAATATAATAAAAAAAGTGTCTGAATCAATAAGTAAAATTGTCTAATTGAATATTTAAAAATGTCCAAAGAAATATATAAAAGTGTCTGACTAAATAACTTATAAAAAAATTGTTATCTTTAGAAAATAAATGTCTAAAATAATTAAAATAAGTGTCTGACTAAATATATAAAAGTGTTCAAATCAACATGTAAAAGTGTCTACACAATAACAAGAAAACAAATTTATTTCTTTTTGGAAAAAAATGAATGCTTTCATCTGCCCAGTGCCTCCTCCATCTCATCCCTTTCATCTCTTCTTCGCAGCCCTCCCTCCCTCCAAAGCCACCGCCCTCAACCGCTCTCCCCCCAGCCCACCCTCCCTCCCCACCCATTCCCCTCACCCGTCTGCCTCGTCAGCCTTGCCTCATCGTTCCCCTCACCTCGCCGTTTGTGGCTCCTCGGTTTCCTTGCCATTCCCCTCACCCGGATCTAGCGATGGCGTTCGTTTCTCGCCATTCCGTCGGTCACCGTTCCTCTACCTTCTGGATCTCGCGATCGCCATTCGTTTGTTGATTTCTTTGCCGTTGCTCGGTGTTTGGCATTCCTCGACCTCACCGGCGTAAGCACGAGCGGCGGCAACGGGCTTGGAGTAGGAGTGAAATCGAGGGTCGCGAAAGAGATTCGTGAAATACTGAAATCTGATTCGCGAAACAAAGAAGCGAAATTCGAACCCCTCGTCCCCGACGCGGTCCACAATTCGCGAAACAAAGACGCCAAATCCGACAGAACGATTCGCGATGTCGAGCAGCAGAAAAGAGGGAGGACTGGGGGAGAGCGTTGTTCGAACGAATCGATGGGGGCATCGGGGACGAGGGCGTTCGATTGCAGAATCCAGAGGGTCTGAGCGGTGGAGGACGAAGCGTCGCTAGGAGTGTAGAGGGCGTTTGAGGAGAGATAAATTTGAGGGCAAAATTGTAAAATAGCAACTATGTCTAATTAGACATATGTTCATATTATCCTTGGTAAAACTAGAATACCTCAAATATTATTGATAGGATGAATAATAATAATTATGTAAAAGAGTCTTTAAAGAAAACTAACCCAAAATAAAGAAACAAATAGAAAATTACAAGAGTCCAAAATGGTAAAAACTTCACACGCTCAAATAGCACTTAAAAAATTCGAATTTTGACCCGAGAAACACAGGAGCCGCAATAACTCCTTTAGAGTGCTGAATCTTTTATGCCCTTTAGGAGTTGAGGGATGTGTAGCAACTATTTCTGTGTTTACTTCTCCAATTTGGTCCGACCAGGAATTCTTTCAAAAGAAGCTCCATGTCAACTGGTGTCCCTAAACCTCTTTGGTTCAAGTGGCTGGGACAATAAATTATGTTCAAGTACACCCTCCTTCTCAAGCCACTTGTTTTACTTAATTTTAATTTAAATTTTTTTATATTATTATTTTAGAAAAACTTAAAAAATTATATTTAGAAATAAATGCTATAGACCAGCCAAAAATGTGATAGATCATTTGTGTTATAGACCAGCCAACTGTTGAATGTCACTGCAGATAAGCTAACTTCTAGAACTTTTGGTGTTGAAACTAACCAAGTCCGCTGGATTTACAATGAAAAGAAAAATAAAGAAAACTACGAAATAAAGTTCATCATATCGTCAAACTGAATTATATCTTAATTTAGCCATAGAAGTGTTCGCATTTATTGAGGAGTTAAGATGGGAGGGAACATTTAGTTCAACAAAAGAGCTAATGAATTATTGAAGGGTATTACATATAGGAAAGTTCAATTTAGCTCCTGAGCTTTTCAAACTTGACATGGATGCCATTTCCGAACTTCAAGATGGGAGTTCTTGAAACCTCTCCTCCCTTCACCTTTGTCCATTTGTACTTGGTGACCAAAACATGTAGCAACGTGGCCAGAAACACCCGGCTGTATTCGGCTCCGGCACACTGCCTCGTGCCTCCACCAAAGGGCATCAGCTGCTTTGACACAGCATACTGATCAATCTCCTGTGAACATATCACAAAACCAGTCATATTATATATGCATGTATAGCTATAGCGCCTATGTGTTCATTTAACGCTGCTCAAATCATGTGTAGCTATGGCCATGGATTACCTTCCAACGCGCTGGATCGAATTTCAAAGGATCCTCATAAGTTTGAGGGTTCAGATGGATCGCCGAGTTGACAACAAGTATCGCCCACCCTGCTGGAATTGTGTACCCTGAAAGAAGAAGTAGCATTACACTCGTTAATCACCGGTAACATTTCGAATGGGACCAAACCGGAATTGATTCTTATGTAGTGTAGTTGCTAGCCCTGGGCGTACCCTTCACTTGGAAGTCTTTAATCGCTCTTCGCATTAGAAAAGGCATGGCGTTTGCTAGTCTAAGACCTTCATTGATGACCTGCAGATGAAAAGTTAGTGTCAGTGGACAAGACAAATCAATTTAGTTGCACAAGTTATTTGTTAGAACAGAGGATAGGGCTGGTTACCTGAAGGGTATAAGTCATGGACTTGTATTCCTCCCATGTGAGCCGAGAAGCCGGATTTTCCCTCTTCTTAAGGATTGCCTCGTGCTCTTCCTGCCACAATTTGAGTCATATGGATGTAGAAAATTCATTTCTAGGAGCAAATAACAGACATTTCTAGCAGCATATTTCATGTACGTGTTTGAGACTTACAGTCAACTCCTTCACAACCGAAGGATTTTCCGCTAGTAACTTGAAGAGAATGGTCACTGCGCCGGCAATGGAGCCGGTGGCGAACAAGATCCCGAAAAGAAGCTGCTCAACGAATTCTTGTGTAAGAAACTTCTCGGAGCCTATGTCGTCCACGGCCTGATCAAGGAAGTCCTTTCTCTCCCTCTGTGGGTTATCTAGCCTCTCCTTCAAAATGCCCTTCAAGTACTTGGACACACTCCTTTGATCCTATTCCGATTCCAATACAACTTTAAACTTGTTAATTAAGAAATAGAACTTCTAAAATGGAGTTTAATGCCAATAAAGATGAAGGAGGTTTTTGTTTCGCCAACCTTGATGCACTTATGATGCGTGGTTCCAGGGAGGTTGATTGGCACAGACATGAACCCTTCTGTGAGTCCGAACAATTTCTCCGATATCCTCTCCGGCGACTTCTCCACATCGTAGCCAAACAATTGCTCGGCGTTGAAGTCGTACAATAACTGAGCAACAGAAAATCGAGTTGTGTAAGGTTGTGATCTCTGCCGACAAGCAACAAAATGAAGTTATTGTGATAAATTACAATTGAGGAGGCTCGCTGCATCTCCACAGATGGCAGGGCAGACCAAGAACTGAGTGCTCTGTTACAGGCATCTTCGACCCTGGAGAGCAGCTTCTCCCGGCAGCTCTCGGTGCCGAAGTGGTTTAGAGTGATGCTCCGGAGGTACTTGTGGATGATTCCGCCGGCGGTTGTCCTGTTCTCCCCCTCTTGCTGGAAAGTCTTGGAGATCGAATCCATGTACCACAGCTCCACCGACTTGCCCTCTTGCTGGATGATCAGATTGTTGATCTCAGGGTCGGCCGTCACCACCGCCGGTCGACCCAGCAAACTCGTCCGGAAAATGGGTCCGTATCTAAAACCAGCATCCGGGTCAACTCATTCGCCGGAAATATAAAGCATCTACCATTTCATATCGAAATAAAACAGCCATTACCTTTTGACTCTTGTCTTGATGAACGGGGGAAGGTCAAGGGATTTGCTGGGGATGATGAGTGGGATGGTCTCCCCGATGAGCGGCAGGCCCATAGAGCCCGGAGGGAGACGTCCGGCGCATTTGGGGTTCCTCCACTGGTGAATCCAGATTGTGAAAATCACGACCACTGCCGCCGCACACACTCCTACCGCCGTCAACATCTTCCTCTTCTGTTGCTAGTCGACTTAGGAACTACTAAAGATATTGTTCAGTAATTGTTAAAAATATGTATCGTGAATCAGTTACAGCATTGCCATGATAAGAAGTGAACGGTCTCCGCAGAACGATGGCGGGATGGAATTACCTGTCGCTGCCGGGGAGTGGGAAGTGGTTGTGACGGTGGCTGGAGAGCCAAAGGGAGGATTGTGAATTAGTTTCCTTCACCACTCCAAGCCCCGGTATATAAAGCAGAGGTTTGCAAGAGTGAAAACAAAATTCTGTTTCTCTTTTATTTTTGTTTATTTTTTCACGAGCAAAGTTTTTTTTAAAAAAGAAAAGCATCAATTATATATATACAACAATAAAATTAGGATTAAGAGTTGTGCCACGAAACACTATATCCTCTAGCCGGATTAATTACATCCGTGACCCCTAACATTTTATTATTGTACCATTTTAGATTCTAATATCAATTTCTTGTATAGAAAATTTCTAACATTGTTCAAGTGTTCTATTTTAAACCTTTTGTATGTGAAAAATGCTAATATGGGTAGAAAATGTCATAGTAGCATAATAAATCATAAACAGTTACCCATGTGTCGATTAATATTGATGACATGGAAAATGAACGAAAAATGAAGAAAAAAAAAGGACCCAACCAACATCTTTGCCGGCAACTGCCTCGTCCACCTAGACCTCTCCTTCCTCCTCCTTCCCCTGTTGCCTTTTTTGCCCTCACATGGACTCCTTTATCATCGCCATTGTTGCGGCCGCTTGGATCAATGAATCTAGTTGGTCCTAAAGCCTAAAGTAGTGACCCAAACTCCAACTGGGTTAAGTTGTCGTCGTTGTTCCAATTGAACGAATGGAAAATCTCTCATAGCTCTACAATCTACTCATTGTCTAGCGTCAATTGTTGTTTACTGCTCATTTTAATAAAATCCTCAATTGAACAATGAAAAAAAAACTGTCAAGAAACTAAACCCGCATTATAAGAATTGATTTTGTATTTGTGTGACTTGCAGTTTTTTGGAACTATCGATGAATTTTAAGGTTGATGATTTTGATAATTGCAAACAAAATAGGCAGCCTGAGCTAGCAGTTTTCCGAATAATGGCACAATTGCCATTGAGATATAAATCAGAGGGAGGTAGGAATGAACGATAAAGGCCTGGTCAACAAAAGTGAGTACGGTTGAGGAGAGGCAATGGGTTGCTTAGAAGGGCTATAGTCTTGCTAAGCGGCCACCGAGAGCAATGATAGAGGAGTCTATGTGAGAGTAAAAGAGGTGGCGGAGAAGGGAGGAGGAAGTAGAGGTCTAAGTGGAGGAGAGAATGCCCAGGAGAGATGTTGGCTGGGTTCTTTTATTTTTTATTTTTCATTTTTCCTTCCCTTTCATGTGCACAAAGACAACGTCAAAGCCCTGGAATGTTTTCCTAGGGTAAACCATCTGATGATCAAATTAGCCCTTTGGTGAGTAGAGATGAGCAAAAAGAGTGTAATGTGAGAGTATAACCTTGGGATTGGCAATTAGGCTCGTTTATAGAGTTAAGGGTGGATCCGAGGGAATCACTCCTAGATGAAAATCCTTCCGCTAATCCCATAATTTCGGGATCCCATTCCCATCTAGAAAAGGGGTTTCCCTTATTTGCCTTTTGGGCCTTCTATCCTTAATCTTCCATATGCGGATTCATCTATTATGGGCTTCACATTGAGCCTTTGCCCTACTAATAACTCCCTCCCTTTTTAAGGAAATGTTGTTTAGGGCCGCATTTTCTGGGGTGCCATCGTACTTGCTGGTAGAGATTTTCCTCCAAGAGGAGTGTGACCCCTCCCTTTCTATCGTTAAACTTTTGCAATTCATATAATTCCATTTTTAAGGGTTTGGACGATTTCCTAGGCGCTACTTCCTGGGGAAGTTTCAAAAACATTGTCATTTGGCTGTTAGCCTCTACTATTGCTATGCGTGGCAGATTCAATGGTTGGGGGAAGTTGAAGTAACATCCATTTAATGTTCTTCAGAGAAGTGGCCAGACGTGCCTGTTTGATGTCTGTTCGTGGCCATATGTCCTCCTCTTGGTGGGCAAAAAATTTATCATGATGACAGTGACAGTTTTCAAGAAGGTAATTACATGAGTTGTGGGTTCCCTATATATGTGTTAGGGTTTTTTCACTTTTTCTTTTCACCATTTGATTGCCTTTTGCTATTTCCAGCTCTGCTTCATCTATTCTTTACTGTTATGAAGTTTTCTTCCATAGTTCAAGTTTTCCAAGATCTATTCAAGCTTTCATATTCAAGTAATAATTTAAATTTAGTTTTAATTTTCATTCTTTGCTTTTATGGAATTTGTAATGATTGTTTTTAATATTTTGGCTGGGGTTTTATGTTTTATTATTTTGGTCATTATTGGCTTTTTTTTTTACCATCTGCCACATGCTAGTAGCAACCTTGACATGTTGCATGATGGTTTTTCCAAATGGCATCTCCAAGATCATCATCCAGGGTTACCGCTGCCAAGGTTGATTTTTCAAATGTGTCATTTTCTCCCAACATAGGGGCCTTAAAAGGTTCCAAGACAGAGCTCACCAAGGAAACCTTTCTGATGAACTTGGGAAGGTACTTCTGGCCTAATGGCATGGTGGCCACTCTTTTCCCATGATCAAGCACTGAGGGATAAGGGCCTTGAGGGTGGTGATAGGAGGGCTGATGTCTTCATGGTCTTTATTGACCAATTGCAAGCGGGGCTCCATTTTTCTTTTTATTCGTTGGTGGAGTAGTTTTACAGTCATTACAAAGTGCCACCTTCGTAGTTGACCCCAAATTCCTTTGTACATATCAATGGATTTATTCTTTGTTGCAAGATGATGATGGTGACCCTTTACTGAAAGTCTTCCTTCAATTCTACATGTTAGACTGAAGAAGGATTCAGTTTTCTTCCACATTGCCCCAATCAACCGAGGAGGAAACAAGTCCTTCGCATTTGTGTCCTGCAAAGATTCATGGGCAAGCTGGAAGGATTATTTTTTCTTCACTTTGGGAGAGCTAACGTAGGGTTTCCCTTGCGAGTTTGCCGATACTCCCTAACAAGCCTTAGTCTAGCGGCCATCGATATACAAAGGTTGGTCACCTAGCTGGAGTTGGTGATAGAGGATGACAATTTTTTAGACTTATTCCCCATTCACTATATAGATATTGGGGAGACGTTGCTTAGGTGGACGGGGATCAGCAGAGCCCACTTGAGTTATCCAAATGTGTTAAGGCCCTCCAACTGGGGCCCAAATCAAAAGAGGATGGTAGATAACTTTGGGAGCATTTTCCAAGCTTAATGAGGCCCTCGACACCAAGAGTTGTATTCTATGTAGAGGCTCGATCTTTCTTAATTTTGGTGCATCTAGATGGTCTTGACCTTTGGTTTTTTTGTTTTTTCAAGAATGGGTGGCCGAGTTAAGGAATTCATAAAAAGGCAGAAGAGCATCACTAATGCCTTGGCTAATGCTTGAAAAATCCTCATCCTACTGACCAAGGTGGCTAACTCTTCAGGGGTGGCTGAGAAGTCTCCAAAGGCTCCATCCTCCAAATAAATGCCCCTAGTAATGGAATTATCCAAGTCTCCTCTGGAGACTCAGTTGGTGCGTAAGAGATTGCACTATGCCAAGCAAAGCGGGAGTGATGGTAGGAATTTCACAGACAACTTTTCCTTTTGCAACGTTGGTTCTGTTGACTTAATGTCATTCTATGCTAAATGTGGGTCTTTTCATCTAACTCCTCTTGTAAAGCGCTCGAAGATGCCCAATCCTCCTTATGTGGATCCAAAAGCGGTGGTGGTGTCACAGAAAAAAGGCAACCATGGAGGCATTGTCGAAGTAGAAGAAAGCTGGCTCTTCTTTCCCTTTTTCTCTCACTAAGATTCCAGTAGGGATCATCCTCAAGAGGGTGCAACCCATTCGTAGGGGCCTTTTTGTTAGTATTGTGCCCAAAAAGCCAATCATGAGATGATTGTATTTTTGCACATTGAGTCATGATATTTTATTGAGGCATTAATCCAGCAATTATGTTTGTTGTTTTGTTTCTGCGTA
Organism: Aquilaria sinensis; assembly: GCA_005392925.1. Taxonomy (NCBI): domain Eukaryota; kingdom Viridiplantae; phylum Streptophyta; class Magnoliopsida; order Malvales; family Thymelaeaceae; genus Aquilaria; species Aquilaria sinensis. The sequence continues at coordinate 45,457 of SMDT01001641.1, forward strand.
ACGTAATAAGCATAATTGTAACCCTAGAATAATGATATTCTTAAACGTCCCTAGTATAGTATTATTGTGGAGCGGGTTGCAATAATACATAATGACTAGCATATGTGGAGACTAATATGAGATATGTAGTCTACATATGGGTACAAGTTGGAGAACTTGTGTACTGGACCGACCCACCATGAGAACACTTCATGGATCGTTATATGAGTGTCATAAGTGATTCTCATAGTGATCATGGTATATGTAGTCCTTCGACCTAAGATCATCAAGGTTCCCTACATGTGAGTCACATACTTTGATACTTTCCTTTGTTGCTCGTAACTGAGTGAACTTGAAGGAGGTCATTGGGTATGTCACATATCATGCGGAGGGATTTGTATGATCAAGATGGGATTTGTCCCTCCTATGTAACGAGGAGTGATATCTTTGGGCCCCTTGATAGAGTGAGACTTAGAAAATGCATGGCCATGCTTCGATGAGTTGATATATGATATCAATGTCATCAGTTTAAGTTGGTCTACTCGGTAATCAAGAAACCAAAGATTGGGCTATACGAGAGTGACACATTCCATGTCTCGTGCTTAGTCTTGATATCTTGGACAAAGGGACAATGGCATATATCGGTGATGATCATAAAGGTTTAGTCGAATTCACCGACAATCTTGTCACTTGGGTAGCAATGATGTGTTGCTAGACACCGCTCATTGCTTATGATCATAAATGTGATTTATGATCATTGCCAACATGGCAAGAGCCTATTGGGTCGCACACATAGAGCTATTTGGATCATTAGAGTGCATGGGCTAATTATTTGGGTTATGGTTTCACTTTAATTTCGTATTAATAATGGGCCAAGGAGTTGAGCCATTATTAAGCCCGAAATTAAATCCTAATTGGATTAGGGCTTTGAAACCCATTAGGCCTGGAAGTTGAGTCTCACTATAAATACAACTTTTAAGTGAGAAATTCGCAGGTCTCCTTGCCCTAGCCTCCCAAAAAGGACAGCCACACTCTTCTCTTGCAATTCCTTGGAGGACGCAAGCTAGCACTGCGTGCGCAAGAGAAACGCATCTGCCGGGACGTGGTGGAAGCGTGGTGATCCCGAGAGGCTCGTGTGGATACCATAGAGAGCCTGAACACGTCAACTGTTCAGGTTTTGTGATTCGACTCTACAGTTGAGTGAGAGATCTCAACCGAAAATTAGGTATGAAATTTTCGAACACCCAGTTTACCCCGTTTCACTTGGATCCTGGAGGGTTTCGGTTAAATTCCGCTGCGCTGTTTGACTCCCGAAACCCAACACTTTTTGACCTGCTAGTTGACGAACACCTTCAGCCTCGCAACTTGATCCCTGAGCACAGCTAGGCTTAGAAGCATAACTTGGAGTTGAAAGAGATTACACTAAACTAGGTTTTTGACCCTTAATGGGCGATGGGTATTGGAGAATCGATCCTTGAGGATTTGATGGACAATACTAACCATATCCTTGAAGAGTTGAAGACCCCTAAGGATTGGCATTGTTTTGCTCATCTGCCTTGGGGGAATGGTCACAGTTGATAAGCATAAGGTGTAGCTTCTTGCAGGTACATTCTTGAATGATTAAAGTGTTTTATTCTTTGCTTGGTTTTAGCATATTTGATTTGGTAGGAGGCCATCGTTACCTATGACATTAGGGAATGGTGCAAAACCCTAGGAAAAAGCCATATAGTCCCTCTCATCGTAGGTTGAAGGCCTGCGAACTGCCAAGGACTTCCTAAGAATGGAGTTGGAGAGTGAGCGTACTGCTCAGAATGCCTTAGTGAAGGACCTCCTAACGATGAAAGAGGCTTAGGTGAATGTGGTGGCCTACACCCAATCAGGCTTTTAAGGAGGTCGATCGACTAGCATCGTTTCTGAATGTTACCAAGGAAAAAATTGGTGAAGTCGAGGTGACTCTTCCTGTTGACCATGTGGCACCCATGGCCCTGAGTACCATCCAAAGTGAGGCCAGCTCTAGCTTTGTCATTTCCATGATGCCTCTCATAAAGTAGATTGTGCAGCTCACTTTCATTTGACTCAAGGCCCATATGGCACATCAGAGACTCCGAATCAAGGCCAATGCATGTAGAAAGGAGCTTGGCTTGCTTCTTCAAAAGGGAGAAAGGAGGCTGGGTAAGGATGCTTTTGATAAATTCAAAAGGGGCTTCCTTTCCTGCTACTTCCAAGTTAAGTGAACTCATTCAGTCCTATATATTTCCTTTTTGTCAGCTTGCGAGGATTTGGGTCTAGACTTCAAGGCATGGCTCGAGGAGGAGAAGACTAGGAAGCCTACATTTGACGATGACGTGTTGGTGACAAATACGAAAGAGGCTTCCCTTCCAGATGAATTTTAGGAGGCTTGGTTCCTGATCCCCTCCACTCCTTTTGTGGGCTCATTTCATTTGGGGGTCTTGTTATCTTTATGCATTTTGTAACTTTTGTTATTCTTTTAATTTTTTAGATTAATGAAATATGAATTTTTATTTAGTGGTTGCTTTGAGGTGATGATTGCGGTAAGCATGTAAAAAATTTTCTAGTCAATATTTTTGAAGTGTTTACTATCCTCTCTTCAGGCATATAAGTAGTTGTTGTGTTAGCCTTCACTCGCTAATGACCTTAGCCTATTTGCTAATAAAGTTGGTTTTAGAAAAATCTTTCAACTTTGATGTTTTAGTTATGGACCTATTTACTTCCTTATTTTGGGAGATGAAATTGAGGGGCCTTCATAGATTGTGAAAGTTATAGGTCATTTAGGCAGAATGCCTTCACTTTATTTCAAAAAAAGCGCAGTACATTATTTGAAGTGAACTTCACAAAGTGCAATTATTATGCAAAGTAAGGTAACAGATCATCTGAGTGATAATTTGTAAGAAACTTCCTCCCTTCAGGGCTTGATAACTCGTGGACCCCATATCTAACTTGCTCTGTGACTAGGTAGGGTCCGTCCTAGTTGGGTCTTAATGCTCTGTGCGCTAGGTTTCTCCTAGTCAACTTTACCCGAACAAGGTCCATACTTTTAACTTGTACGTTCTTCCTCCTGGTCCTTCCCTTGTTAGCTAGGGTAGTTTTCCATTTGAAAGGTCTCATGTAGATCCTCGCATCCTCTCTTAGTTTTTCTAGGAGATCAAGGTTGCCCTTTAACATTTTTTTGTTCTCACTTATATGGTATGCTTGGGTCCTCAAAGTTGGGCAAGAGACTTCTACTGGGATGAAGGCATTGGTCCTATAAACCATTGTAAAAGGAGATTCTCGAGTAGGCCTTTGAGGTGTCATTCTGTAATCCTATAGGACACTTATCAATTCTTCGTACATTTTCCTTTGGCTTCTCCCAACCTTTTCTTCAGCCATTCTTTGATAGTTCTGTTAGTTACCTCTACTTGTTCATTTGACCGAGGATGGGCCATAGGAACAAAATATAGGTAGATGCCTCTTGCCTCTATGAATTGGCACACTTGCTAATTATCAAATTGCTTGTAGTTATTAGTGACGATGGCCCTTAAGCAACCAAACCAACAGATGATATTCTCATACAAGAATTTAATGATTTAAGAAGTTGTGATGAAAGCAAGGGGCTCCACTTCTACCTACTTGGTGAAATAATCTACTAAGATGATGCAATATTTAACCTATCCTACGGTTGTGGGAAGTGCTCTAATCAAGTCCAACCCCCACATAGCAAAAGGCCAAGGTTTTGCAGCTATGAAGGCATCAGAGAATTGTTGCCTTTATATTCACAAGTTGATCTGGCAAGGTTGGCATCGCTGAGCAGACTTCTTGAAGTCCACCTGGTTAGGGGGCTAGAAGTAACCTTATCATTGGGCCTTATGGGCCAAGGAGTTAGTGCTAATATATGCTCGACAGTCTCCCTAGTAGATCTATTGGAGAATGTCTTGCCCTTCTTGGGACATTAGGCGTCAATGTAAAGGAGAAGTAAACCGTTGCCTATATAGTTCTCCTCGAATGATGACAAACTTCCAAACTGAATCTGGGTCCTTCTTTTCTCCTTCGGTGTTCTATTTAAGGTCTCGATTTTGAGGTAAAGTTTTAACAGTTTCCTCCAATCATCTTCGAGGGATGTGTATTTTAGTTGGTGAATCAAGGGTTTTGCAGGTTCCTTCATCAAGGTTTTTTCTTGGCTTTTCAAGAGGGCATCCACCCTTGTATTTTGGGCCCTCAGGATCTTCTAAACCAGTACGAGGTCAAACATCTTCATAAAATCTCTTGCCATGTTCAGATATTTACAAAGAGTAGGGTCCTTGGCCCCTATCATTCCAGTAGTTTGGTTTACTATTAGCTATGAGTCACTGTATATCTGTAGGCATTGTACCCTGCCTGACCAGCCATCTGTAACCTACTAGGAGGGCTTCATATTGAGCAACATTATTTTTGACAAGAAATTGGAACTTAATTTTGAAAGCTTCCATGCCCATTGGCCCTTTCAATATGATCCTCGATTTTACGGTCCCAAGGGTCTGTCAATGTACATTTCCCAAAGCGAGCTTTCTTCCCATCACTTTGCTTCACCTTTTTCTTATGGCATCATTTCGGCAACAAAGTCTGCCAGTGTTTTATGCTTTTATGGCCCCCATGGGCTTATATTGGATATTGTATTCTCGTAATTTACTGCACAATGCAGCTGATGGGTTTCGGGAGCCAAACAGCGTAGCGGAATTTAACCGAAACCCTCCAGGATCCAAGTGAAATGGAGTAAACCGGGTGTTCAAAAATTTTCATACCTAATTTTCGATTGAGATCTCTCACTCAACTGTAGAGTCGAATCACTAAACCTGAACAGTTGACGTGTTCAGGCTCTCTATGGTATCCACACAAGCCTTTCGGGATCACCACGCTTCCACCGCGTCCCGGCAGATGCGTTTCTCTTGCACTAGCAGTGCTAGCTTGCGTCCTCCAAGGAATTGCAAGAGAAGAGTGTGGCTGTCCTTTTTGGGAGGCTAGGGCAAGGAGACCTGCGAATTTCTCACTTAAAAGTTGTATTTATAGTGAGACTCAACTTCCAGGCCTAATGGGTTTCAAAGCCCTAATCCAATTAGGATTTAATTTCGGGCTTAATAATGGCTCAACTCTTGGGCCCATTATTAATACGAAATTAAAGTGAAACCATAACCCAAATAATTAGCCCATGCACTCTAATGATCCAAATAGCTCTATGTGTGCGACCCAATAGGCTCTTGCCATGTTGGCAATGATCATAAATCACATTTATGATCATAAGCAATGAGCGGTGTCTAGCAACACATCATTGCTACCCAAGTGACAAGATTGTCGGTGAATCGACTAAACCTTTATGATCATCACCGATATATGCCAGTGTCCCTTTGTCCAAGATATCAAGACTAAGCACGAGACATGGAATGTGTCACTCTCGTATAGCCCAATCTTTGGTTTCTTGATTACCGAGTAGACTAACTTAAGCTGATGACATTGATATCGTATATCAACTCATCCGAGCATGGCCATGCATTTTCTAAGTCTCACTCTATCAAGGGGCCCGAAGATATCACTCCCGTTACATAGGAGGGACAAATCCCATCTTGATCATACAAATCCCTCCGCATGATATGTGACATACCCAATGACCTCCTTCAAGTTCACTCAGTTACGAGCAACAAAGGAAAGTATCAAAGTATGTGACTCACATGTAGGGAACCTTGATGATCTTAGGTCGAAGGACTACATATACCATGATCACTATGAGAATCACTTATGACACTCATATAACGATCCATGTAGTGTTCTCATGGTGGGTCGGTCCAGTACACAAGTTCTCCAACTTGTACCCATATGTAGACTACATATCTCATATTAGTCTCCATATATGCTAGTCGTTATGTATTATTGCAACCCGCTCCACATTAATACTAGACCAGGGATGTTTAAGAATATCATTATTCTAGGGTTATGATTATGTTTGTTAAGTTACGCAGAAACAAAACAAAAAATATAATTGTTGGATTAATGCCTTAATAAAATATCATGACTCAATGTGCAAAAATACAATCATCTCATGATTGGCTTTTGAGCACACACTAACAGTAGCAAGCTTCCTTGATTTGTTTGGCTTTTGGAGGACTGCCTTTTGCAAAGTTGGGTATCAAGGTTCTGCACCTTGGAGGGTCTGATTGGCATAGTACACTAGCAATTGTTTGGATCTGTGCTTTCTCACTACTGTAGTGCTGACGGAACCTTTTGTCACAGCTAGGTAGAGTACAATGGGTTTGTCAGGCTTTGGCTACTTTAGTTTTAGAAGCCATCTGAGGTAGCCGTTGATGTGCTTGAAAGCTCCGTGACATTCGTCAATCCATTCAAATATCACTTCTTTCTTAAGTAAGCTGAAAAAAGGTTGGCAACGGGCCTTAAAATGTGACATGAATTGCCCATGGGCTGTCAATCCGCCCATCAGCTTTTGGACATCCTTTTTTTTCTTAAGGTTAGGCATCATTATAATGGCTTCGATTTTGTCTAGGTTCACATTGATTCCTATTTTATAGACCATGTAACTTAGGAATTTTTCAGCACCAACCTCAAAGGTGTATTTTCTGGGGTTGAGCCTCATGTTAAATTGGCGCATTTTTCAAACGGTTTCCTACAGATCATCAAAGTGATGTTCTAGTGCCCTACTCTTGACAATTATGTCATCCACATAAACTTCCATGTTTCTCCCGAGTTGTTTTGTAAAGGTTTGGGTCATGATTCTCTGATAAGTAGCTCCCACATTCTTTAAATCAAAAGGCATCCACTGGTAATAGTATACCACTTCTCTAGTGGTGAAAGTCATTTTTTCCTCATCTTTAGGGTTCATATGAATTTGGTGGTAACCACTAGTCTATGGACAAGAATGGGTATGGGTTCTTTGGGTAGGCATCATTCAAGTTCAAGAAATTGATGTACATGCACCATTCACCATTTTCCTTTTTTACTAGAACAATATTAGCAATCCATTTTGGGTATCATACTTCTTAGATGATGCCTGCTCTTATTAATCTTTCAACCCTTCTGCTAATGAAATCTCTTCTTTTAGGCATCATGTTATACTTTTTCTACTTACTAGTTAAGTGGAAGGGTTTACTTGCAATTTTTGAGTTGTAATAGGATTTATTCCTGGCATCTAGGTAGGAGACCATGCAAACACATATATATTTTCCTTTAAAACTATATGAATGATTATCTTACCTCAGGGGGGAGGTTCTTGCCAATTTTTAATGTCTCTCTAAGGGCTATTTTTACCATCTCAGTGTCCTTAGATAGCATTTTTCTGCTTTCATTCTTTTAGGGTTGTTCCTTCCATTTCTTCAATTCCATCAAGATGGGCTTGTCTTTTTTTGGCCCCCGTAAGCTTGCCATATAGCTTCGTCGCACCGAGGCATGGTCTATAAAAATGGTGGCATTCGTAATAGGAGTATGATGTATGAGAGTCATAGGTAATTCTTCCTTCCTTGTTTGCCCCTATAAACATGAGAGGCAACTTGATAGTTCCAAGCATAGAGGCCTCTTCTCTTCCCACTCTAAAGGTAGGTCTCAATACTGGGGACAAGGGGGATCTTCTAAGCTTGATTTTCTCTAATAAATTGGCAAATATAACATTCACATTGATGGCCTGTTCTCCAGTAAACTCCACTTTTTGTTGGAGGATCCAAGGGGCACGAATGGTCCTAGGGCTACCTAAAGGCTATGGTTATCCATTGGCACTCTAGAAACATCAAAAACTCTCCCTTGATATAAGGCATAGTTTCATGGATGGAGAGTGCACCTTATGAGAAAACTAGTTAAAGGTCACAACATTACACCATTAGGCAAGGTGGAAGGTTTAGCACCATCGAGACAATAATTGTACCTTTGGGTTCATTGCCTCGATGAGGAAACCTTAGTAAATCTAGTGGGTTCTTCTAGACCTAAGAATTATCAACCAAACCATAGTCTCCCTGTACAACACAAAGGAAGTTTCAAATAGTGATGAACTTCACTAATTAGGCTAGTAAGTAAAGCTTCCTAGTAGGCAAGGCTTTGCCTTGTAGTTTAAGGACTAGGTGCATGACAAGTCCCAAGGGACTACAACTCTATGTGCATAGGTTTAGCCTCACATTGTGTAACCTTACAACAGATCACATATGATTATATACGTGTTGTCCTTAATATTTTTCCTTGCAGGTTGAAGATGTTAGTGTTGTGCCCAAAAGCCAATCATGAGATGATTGTATTTTTGCACATTGAGTCATGATATTTTATTAAGGCATTAATCCAGCAATTATGTTTGTTGTTTTGTTTTTGTGTAATGTAATAAACATAATTCTAACCCTAGAATAATGATATTCTCAAACGTCCCTGGTCTATTATTATTGTGGAGTGGGTTGCAATAATACATAACGACTAGCATATGTGGAGACTAATATGAGATATGTAGTCTACATATGAGTACAAGTTGGAGAACTTGTGTACTGGACTGACCCACCATGAGAACACTAAATGGATCGTTATATAAGTGCCATAAGTGATTCTCATAGTGATCATGGTATATTAGTCCTTCGACCTAAGATCATCAAGGTTCCCTACATGTGAGTCACATACTTTGATACTTTCCTTTGTTGCTCGTAATTGAGTGAACTTGAAGGAGGTCATTGGGTATGTCACATATCATGCGGAGGGATTTGTATGATCAAGATGGGATTTGTCCCTCTTATGTAATGGGAATGATATCTTCGGGCTGCTTGATAGAGTGAGACTTAGAAAATGAATGGCCATGCTCGGATGAGTTGATATACGATATCAATGTCATCAGTTTAAGTTGGTCTACTCGGTAATCAAGAAACCAAGGATTGGGCTATATGAGAGTGGCACATTCAATGTCTCGTGCTTAGTCTTGATATCTTGGACAAAGGGACAATGGCATATATTAGTAATGATCATAAAGGTTTAGTCGAATCACCGACAATCTTGTCACTTGGGTATCAATGATGTGTTGCTAGACACCACTCATTGCTTGTGACCATAAATGTGATTTATGATCATTGTCAACATGGTAAGAGCCTATTAGGTTGCACACATAGAGCTATTTGGATCATTAGAGTGCATGGGCTAATTATTTGGGTTATGGTTTCACAATAATTTCATATTAATAATGGGCCCAAGAGTTGAGCCATTATTAAGCCCGAAATTAAATCCTAATTGGCTTAGGGCTTTGAAACCCATTAGGCCTAGAAGTTGAGTCACACTATAAATACAACTTTTGGTGAGAAATTCATAGCTTCTTGCCCTAGCCTCCCAAAAGGGACAACCGCACTTTTCTCTTGCAATTCCTTGGAGGACGTAAGCTAGCACTGTGAGCACAAGAGAAACGCATCTGCGGGGACGTGGTGGAAGCGTGGTGATCCCGAGAGGCTCGTGTGGACACCATAGAGAGCTTGAACACGTCAATTGTTCAAGTTTTGTGATTTGACTCTACAGTTGGGTGAGAGATCTCAACCGAAAATTAGGTATGAAAATATTCAAACACCCGGTTTACCTCGTTTCACTTAGATCCTGGAGGGTTTCGGTTAAATTCCACTGCGCTTATTTGGCTCCCGAAACCTAACAGAAGATCCCTTACTGAGAATTACAAATTCTCACTCCCTTATCTTATGTTGTGTAGATTCTAATTTTATTGAGCCTGATAACCACTGAGGGTTGTCATGGTAGTCTTTTGTTGTAGGTACAATATTATGAGAATCCTTTTAATTGTAGTTCTTATGGTTGCTTATTGGTTAAAGTTTCTTACAAACTGTAGTTTTTCTTGGCCGCAGTGGCTAATAAAGCGTGTGGAGGATTTTTTTAGGCTTGCCACTAGGTTACATCTAAGGTAGGAGTTAGATTGAAAGATCTTAGTAGGAATGCCTCCTGTGTTCATGGATAGAGTAAAGGACTCTAAGGTTACTATTGGGTGAGGAGTGATGGCCAAGGGCCATGGCACCCTAAGGTTTGCTCAAGGTCCATCCAAGGCATGAATGCGTCAACGATTCACCTCTACCTTGGATGAACTACAGTTCGGCTTAAACCCAGTCAACTCAAGGACATAAGCCTCGGCACCGACGCACTCTAATATAGACAAATACCATTATAAATCTTCTCCTAGGTGTATGTGAAGTGCTCTCTAAGGCCTATTTCAAAACTGCTGGCTACAGAGACAGTTAGAATGATGCAGACCATTGTCACCTAATCTAGCCAAACACGTGTAAGATGAATCTAAAAGCCTCACCCCTACGAGACAGTTTATAGGAGACCATTCCTAGGTATGTTACAGAAGCTATTCTATTGTGCTTACTTAACACTCCCAGCTATACTATCTTCTTACTTGGGCATCGGAGAGTCCCTTCCCAAAAAACACTCTAGGGACTCCCTTCACCATTTTTTTTGGTGTCCCTTAGGGGCTGTAGCTGACCAAAGTATGTGTATTCTCATAAGCCGATGTAGAGCTCAGATGATAGAGGTCCCGTAGGACACCAAATGGCATCGTCTGTGGGAACCCAGGCACACATCGCTTTAGTGATGACTTAGGCATCTAAGAGCAAACCTCATCCTGATTCTCTACCGAAGAAGACTCCCTCACCGCCAGAGAAGCATACAAGAAACCCAACAAACCTTCCTAAGGACGATCGCCCGATGACGCTGAGAATAAGGTACCTATATGAATTCCAATGTACCATAGTCACAGAGATAGCCTAACAATTCGGCACGAATGCCTCCAAAAGGTTGACTAGGAAGGAACTCTCATAAGAGAAATCCCTAAATCTAGTAAAAAGCTCCCCTCCTGCATTAGAAGGTAGCATGTAAAGCAAATCTTGCTTCAAAAGCTTGCCACCTCGTAGCCTAAAGCATAATCGCAAGGAGAAGGGTTCAACCATTTCTGAATGAAAATCAACTCACCGTCTCTTTTTCCCCGAAGACATAATGGAGGAGTAGATTACGAGAAAACCAGTGTGGACTCGCTCGACCGGGACACCTATTGGCAATGAGGCACCCTTTATTCCAGCCATTTAAAATGCTACAATCCTACCAAATTTCAGGGTACCTCAGCTGGACTCATATGATGGGAGAGGTGATCTTCAAGCACACATGACCAAGTACCAGAAGAATATGGTTCTGAGCAGAGCCAATGAAACAACCTTGTGCAAATGCTTCAAGGTAACATTTTCAGGCCTAGCCACTGCTTGGTATAATACCCTATCTCCATCTTTTGTTGTATCTTTCCATGAGTTATCTGTTGCTTTTACTCACCAATTCATCGAAAGTCACCCTTTGGCAAAAGAAGCAGCCCAGTTGTTTAACATAGTTCAAAGAGATAATGAGTCTCTCCAAGACTAGATCAATAGGTTCAACCAGGAGGCCCTCAAAGTCATTGACTTATCTCCCAAGGTTCATATCCTCGAGATAACAAGTGGCCTCTAAAAGTGTTCCAACTTAGCTTTTGAGCTCTCAAAGCAAATGCTGACCACAGTTGGAGAACTCTACCAACTTGCTGAACAGTACATGATTACCTAGGAAATGACAACTGATTGAGAAATACTAGATACTCCCCGAACGAAGCATTGGTTCCAGAGCCAACCCCACAAAAAAAGGTGGCAGCAGCAAGTAGTCCTAGAAAAGCAAAGGAAAAAAAAAGATGTCAACCTACTACCCCCTGAACACTTCCCGAGCCAATATCTTAGCAACATTGGAGAAGTAGGGAAAAGTTCAACAGCCTAAGCTGATGGTCCCCAGCAACAAAAAAAACATGAAGAAGTATTGCCAATACCATCAGGACCATGGCCATGGCACAAAAGACTACCATCATCTAAAGAAGTACATCGAAACTCTCATCAAACAAGGCTAACTGAGAAGGTATCTTCAATTTCAGTCGCCAAAGGTGGGAGGCAAGGATAATGAAACAAAGTATGATGAAGATGAGTATGACTCCAATTGATGAAGGAATCGCCAAAGTCCCATAAGACAACCGCCCTCTCTTGTAAGAGTGAGTCAAACTATCACCACAAGACTTCCTTCATTGAAATTGAAAAGGAAGGTAAAACAAATAGCTACACTCAGCTTTGGAAAGGCACAAAACTTGCTAATGAGATCTGATGGAAGCACCGTCAATTTCTCTCACGATGACCTTATTCTAGTCACAACCTGAATAACAAACTGGGATTCGAAAAGGGTCCTCTATGATGATGGATCAAACGTCAATGTGTTATTCTTAGGTGTCATCGAACTACCGTTCATGGTTAAGGGAAGTGGTATACTGAGGGGTGAGGAGTTATACGCCTCAATCATGGCAAATTTCATTGTTGTGGATGTTCCCTCACCATATAATGCCATTGTCAGAAAGTAGACTTAGGGTATGTTGCACATGAGGTCGGATGTGATGTACCTAACCATGACCTTTAAAGTTGAGAAAGGTAACGCTATCATCTTCATTGATCAGGCTGAGGTCTGAAAGGTCTTTCTAAAGGTGCACCAACCTTCGAAGCCATAACTTAACATTTTGGTGCATTGGAGGGGCACCCTGGGTACAGCCCTATTGGTGCCTAGTAAGCCCCCAAGAAGGCTTCCTATAGCCTCAAAGCACGCTAAACTTGCTTCCATTCATCATAAACCAAACCAACTTGCAAAGGCCACAAAAATACCATTACAACAATCCTATGATGCATCAAAACAACACACAAGCCACAAATCCAAGCCCAGTCCACCATGAACACACTTGCCTTCAATCAATACCATTGACAAAACTACTTGATTTCACCAAGCAACATTACTCAAATAGCATCAATTGAACATGAAACCTTAAATCCCTTATCTCAAAGTCAAGAAATAGGCAAGAATCAAGCAATTCCTCACCAAGAACAAGGTTCCTCTAAGATTTACCTAGGTTCCAAGAAATCCAAGACAAATGGCACCAAATCAACACAATCTAAGCAAAACGCCTTGAAACACCAAACAAACAAAAAAATCATGAAGGAAATCAAGTTACCTCACATAAAAACCCATCCCAAGCAAGAAAAACATGGAAACAACCTTTTAAACCACCAAACATGCTTTAAATAAGTTACCCAAAGATTGTATACCCTTGGAGCCTTCAAAATCCACCAATAACTCTTGATTTTGTGTAAGAATTGATGAAGAAATCAAGGGGGCAAGAGGGAGCTCGGGTTGGGAAGATAAAGGATGAACAATGGCAGCCATAAGCCAATTCACTTGGAAGTTATAAGCCTTTAACTACAATAGTTGCCAAAGTTCTTTTAAGTTATCAAAATGCCCTTTTCCTTAAATAGTAATCCAAGTCAAACTTTAGTCAAATTTCTTGCGCTTAGGCTAATTTTTGGGTTGTAAGCAAGGTTTGGATTTTAAAACATATTTTTGACTCCCAGAACTTAGCTTAACACTTCAGGATGTAAAATTATCATTTTACCCCCAGAACTCGTTTAGTGCCATAAACTTCTTGGAACCTAGTAATCCATGCCTAACTTACTTGACTTTTCCTAGTTAACTTGAAATAAGGTGTTAAACTAGGAATTTGATCACTTTACCTCTTTTAGCCGCGCTTCCCTGTCATGCCTGTGACTTGTATAGGTATTAGGCTATTATGAGATGGACATATCAAGTACATTATGTAAATATGTGATTAATACAAGTCAGAATTGTAACATTAAGGGCTATGCAATGTAAGTGCCCCATGAGGGTACCCCAGAGGCACTTCGTCTGAACCCGAAGAGAAAATTAATGAAATATGGTTAAACCCTAACCCAAAATGAAGCTATATCATAGTGCTAATGCACATTGTGATAATGGGAGTCAATTTGATGTGTAAATTTGGTTGATAAACCAAGAAGCCTAGTGACATGAGCTAAAATACAAAAGGGAAATCCTTAGACACACCCCAGTGTGCTCTTATGTGAGCTCAGAAACTTTGAAGCCCAATGGACAATGCATGGATACAATGGTTGTGATGGAGATACCATTTTGGATAACCATACCATAAAAAAGTATGGTGACTCCATGGAAAGTGGCAGAGACACACTAGAGTACACTAGAACACTCTTAAGTGCACCATTGTGCAGCATTATGTGCAATTGTGTGCGTATGATGGCTTTAAAGCCTATGGACTTGAAGGGCATTTATGGAAATGATTGATAGCTGAAGGATTATCGCCTGCATGACCTTCTCCTTAGCAGACCTAGCACCACCCTCGGAAAGATCATGACCAACCTTGGGAGAATTTTCCACACCACCATCAGATATCTATACAACCAACTCCAGGAAAGAGACTCCCTGCTATCCTTGGGAGTGTACATTACCAAGCTCAGGAATGTAGGTCTATCAACCTCAATAGAAGAAATGTCTGCCAAAGATGGCCCGCTCATTTGAAGGGCTTTCTCTAGTCACCCTCGGGGAATTCTTTGTCCAAAGAAATCTATGATCCCCGAAGGGGTCTTAGGGAGAAATGACAAATACAATTGGGGGATATCTGACAAACACCTTGCACACACCTCTACCCTCTGAGCATAACTGCCTATGTCTAGCTGTAGACATTTCCCTCCGAAGGTACGGACCGAATCCGGCCAAATATGTGTCCTGATCTACTGATGCTGGGCATAACGGCCTCATTCGCCTAACCTCCTATAAATACTCGGGGGAGTCTCCCTAGTAAAAAACAAGAGGTACCCTCATTTTCTACTCTCTACTCTTAAACAACCTTTCCTTTCACGTATTGACTTAGGCGTTAGAGATCCCTCCCCTGGAAAAGCACTCCAGGGAGCTCTTAACCCCACATTCTTCAAGGTCTTATAGATATCTTCTCACTAGAAGTCTCTCTTTCAGACCTAGCATGTCGTACAATGAAGATGTCATCGGGCATCATTTGGCACCATCTGTGGGAACTCAGCCCCAAGTTGCTATTGTGAAGACTCAACGTTCAAAGGACAAGGGACTCTCAAGGTCTCAGTCCGCGTTAGAGACTCAAGCAATGACTAAACAACCTACAGCGAGGACTTCCCTGCCGAAGGATGAATGTCCTTTAATGATCACAATGGGTTTTGTACATGACTTTTAGTTCTTCATTGTGGCTGAAATGACACAACAACTCGACCAAAGGTGGTCACATGCCTGTCCGAAGAAAAGCCATAGGTCCTCTTGCCGGAGCTCTGGCAGTGGGAGCCTTTATGATGAGTCTTCAACGGAGAACATACCGTCCCGGGGACATCATACTTCAGGAGCAGGGTCGAAAGAGCTCAGAACCTCCCCCCGGCGAAGTCCATCCTCGGATGATAAGTTCCTATCCTCGCACTAGCAAGGTTACTTACTAAGAAGACAATGTTGTTTTCCCCTATCGACAGTTCCTAGGTAGCAAGGAACATTGGCACTATCGTCCTGATGTAGAAAATCCAGGAGAGGTTAGAAAAAGTGAAAAAACAAGTCTTTCAAAAGCCCGTATGGTGAAAGCTATCGAAGACCTTCATCGAAGAGGAGTCCCCATTTATCCATACTATTATAGAGGCACCAATGCCTAGTGATTTTCGAGTGCCACATCTGGAGACATATGATAGGCGTAGTGACCCCCAGGCCCATCTGACAAAGTACAGGAGGAGCATGGTATTGCATGGTGCCGACGATGCCACCCTCTGCAAATGTTTCGAAGTTACCCTGTCAGAGCCAGCGACTGCGTGGTACAACTCTTTGGCACCCAGAACCATAATGGGTTTTGAGGAGTTGTCCACTGCCTTCACCTAGCAGTTCATTAAAAGCAAGCCAACGACAAAGATGCCAGTCTAGGTGTTTGACATAGCCCAAAATAATGGGGAGACCATTCAGGACTACATCAAGAGGTTTAACCGAGAAGCCCTCAGTGTGCTAGACTTTTGCCTTAAAATCCGAATCATCATTATGATTAGGGGGCTAAGAAGGGACTCACAGCTCTTCTATGAGTGCTCCAAGGATCCTCCTAACACCTTCAGAGAATTTTACCGAAAGGCTGAGCAACACATGATAGTCAAGGAGCTAAGGATGGGCAGCTGAAAGTTTGACCATAATCACTTCGAGGGTCAGGGTCACCAACCTCGGTATTTCATTGAGGGAGGCGGCAAACCTTGGAAAGCAAGGGGGAAGAGGCCAGTATCATTCACCCACCTAAACACTACAAGAATGAACATCTTGATCACCCTGGAGATGCAAGGAACCGCAATCCAGTGTCCGAAGGCCATGACCTTGGACAACAAGAAGAACATGAAAAAATTCTATCAATTTCATTGGGACCATGAGCACGATACCGAGGGTTGCTCTCAACTAAAAAAGTATATTGAATCCTTGATGAAGTAAGGGCAACTTCATCGCTACTTGTGAATGCTATTGCCTAAAGCCCAAGAAAGAAAAGGAAGAAGATAGGAAAAGAGAGGATGAGGACTATGATTCTGACCGACGTCGGAACCGAAGTCCCATTAAACACCCGCCACCTCCGGCGGGTATAATCCAGACAATCACAACTGGAATACCCTTGGCTAAGAAGAAAAGGAAAGCTTTGGAAGTCATGATGATGGAATTCGACAACCTAACAAACATGCTTGTTAAGAAAGGTGGGTCTACAGTGAAGTTTCCACACAATGACCCTCTCCTAATCATGGCAAGGATAGGAAGTTGGGACGTCAAGATGGTGCTCATTAATGATTGATCAAATGCCGACGTCTTGTTCTCTCACTTGTTGCCAAACTTGGGTATTTCTAAGGGTGATCTTAAATCCGTTACCTCGCCTACCTTCAGTGTTGGTCCCTCAGAACTCCCAGTGCTCGAGCAGATTGATCTACCCCTGTTGCTAAGAGGTACCTCGGTCCAGACCAAGGAAGAAATTTTTGCTTCCACTATGACAAGGTTCATCATCATAGATGTCCCATCTTCATATAATGCCAACCTTAGAAGACAGACATAGAGCAATCTTCACATTTGACCAAATATGAAATACCTGACTGTCACGTGTGACGCAAAGGAAGGTGACGCCGAAGTACTCTTTGATCAAGCCGAAGTAATAAAAGTTTTTGTCAGAGCAAGGTAGAGTCCGGTGAAAGTTTACATACAGACTTTGGGAGAGAAGAGCATGACTGATGAAGATGCGATAAAAAGAGAAAGGAGTGATTTTGAAAACATAAAAACAAAGGATGTAGAACTTGTCGCTGGCTGAAGTACCCGAGTGGGGCACAAACTGGCTGAAGATGATAAGGAAAAGTTTGTATCCCTTATATTAATGAACAAAGATCTATTTGTTTACTCTCTAAAGGATATGCTTGGAGTAGACCTGGGTATAATTCAGCATAACCTTAAAGTACACCCAGAGGTAAAGCCTGATCGACAGAAAAAGCGTAGCCTCTCGGCGCATAAGAACAATTTCATTAAAATCGAAGTCCAACAACTAATGGAGTCAGGCATAATAAGGGAGGTCAAGTACCTCGAATCGCTTAGGAATGTTGTTGTTGCCACAAAGGAAGGGAGTGATAAACTCCAAATGTGCTTTGACTTTCAAAATATCAATGATGCCTATCTGAAAGACTCATATCATCTGCCATCAATAAACCAATCAGTAGACTCAACTGCCGAATATGGTCTACTTAGCTTCCTTAATGCTTTTAGTGAATCCATCCAAGTAGCTTCCTCGACGCTTTTAGAGAACACCACCAAATTCAGATGGATCCCGAAGATGAGGAAAAAACCACCTTTATTACCGAAGTTGGGACCTATTATTACATTAGAATTCCATTTTGCCTTAAAAATGTAAAAGCCACATATCAAAGGCTGATAACAGGGTATTTAGCTCTCAAATTGGGAGAAATATGGAGGTGTACGTTAATGATATGATAGTTAAGAGTAAAAAACCTAGTGGTCATATCATAGACTTGAGGGAAACATTCCACTAACTTCAAAAATTTAGAATCCATCTTAACCTCGAAAAGTGTATGTTTGTGGTGACTGTTGGCAAATTCCTCAAGTTTATGGTATTTGAAAGAGGTATCGATGCCAATCCAGAAAAGGTTAATGCTTTACTAGGATTTCAAACTCCCACCATGACCAAGGATGTGCAAAGGCTTACAGGATGAATTACGGCCCTTAGCAGATTCATCTCTAGATATGGAGATTGGTGCCAACCATTTTTTAAAATGCTCACCAATGTAGTAAAAAATGAAGGCAACTTTGGTCTTGAGGAACATCTGATGTCCGGAGACATCTTCGCTGGAGGACATGGTGGTGTCTGGAGGGACTTCCTGAGGAGGAGAATGCCCGGAGTGTAGGTTTCCCAGGGAGTAGTACCTGAAGAGCCCAAAAGGAAAGGTTAGGAGGTCCCCGGGATGTTTTTCTGGGGAGGAGCATCCGACGCCCAAGTTAGTTTTATGAGAGGTGAAGGAAAGAGAGCACTCAGGGGTTTAGTGGCCTTGCCTGTTCGTATCCTCTCAACTGACTGACCAACCCTTTGCAAGGGGCTGCTCTTTGGTATTTATAGAAGTGTCTGGCCCGTTCAGATCATGACACGTGTTCGGTCAGATCTGCTGTGTACCTTTGGACACAGGGGACAAGTAGCTGTTTGTAGGCTCCCTCGAGCCTTGGTCCGAGACAGGTTGTGACAAGGCCTGGGCGGCGTCGGCGTGTTAGAGCGTCGTTTGAGGTGACATGGTGCGTCTGTGGGCGATGTGTCAGAGGCTCCTTAAATGCTCCTGCCGTACTCCCGATGTCCTTTGGGCGAGGTCGTTCTCTGGGACGAACACCCTTCTTCGGGAGTTATGTTCGCAGTTCGGGGCGCTGCCTAGCTCGCAGGTTCCGCCTTCGGGAAATCCTCTCTTGCTTGCGGTAGCTGGTTCTTCTATCCCGAAGGCGATCCGTTTAATCCCCCGAGGGGGCTGTCTGCACCTTTGGAGCTCTCTGGGGTACTAGGCTAAATCCCGAGTTCGAGGCACTGGAATTCGCCTAGTCCGAGGTCAGTACTAGTGCCTCCCTCGGATGGTGCCAGGCTTCCCGAGCATGCTTTTGATAGGAGGTACGTTCTAGGAGAGGCGATAGTCCTTCGGCTATCACATGCCCCCCCTAGAAGCCGAAGTAGGGACTTTGGCTTTTGTCAGCTTTCGGAGGGTACCCTTCGGGGCTTTATGCATGGTACCTGTGCCGAAGATACACCTTCTGTCCGTAGACGTAGCACAGACTGTCTCTTGGTGTCTCCGAGGTAACCTATTTTCTGTAATCTTTGTAGGTCACTGAAACGTCTCGTCTCGTGACCAGGCGTGTCAGTCTGGGGCGGCGCGCTATTCGTCAGAAAGCGTGTTCCTTATTTGGCGTGGTTGCTGACACGTGGCACGCCGTCATTGGAGAGGGTTACATCGGTTACAGCGGGCGCGTCTTTTTATGCAGAATGGGCAATTATGGCGACGATTCGCCTTCGCACAGCACTTATGACGTCGATTCGCCTACCCTTCCTCGGTCTATATATACCCTTAATCCTTCATAACCCCCTTTTGCTTTTGCTTTTGCTCTCTTCTGTCTCTCAACTGCCGCAGTGTTTTTCCTGCTCTCTTACGGCGGTGCTTTTTGACAGAGTGGTTTTCCGGCAATCATTTCACGACGGCGTCCTCAAATCCGGATTTTGGCAAAACGTTTGGTGGGTTTTAGCTTCCAGTTTCTTCTGTTTTTCCAAATTTTTTCTTTGAAATAGCTTTTTGCCTTTTCCCGAACTCGGTTTTTTGCCAGTCATGCCTATTCCCGAAAGCTGGGAACCCCTTCTTTCTCACCCCTGCTGCACCACTTCTGCAAAACTTAAAAAATGGAAAAAGAAGTTCTTCCTTCCTTCCTACGTCACTACGAGGTTGCCTCGTTCGGACCAATATAGCTTTTCAAACCGTAGTGACGAGGTTACTGTTTTCCGTGCCCAACTGAAGGCCGGACTTCGGTATCCTCCGCCGAAGATGGTTTGCGATTTCTGCGATTTCCATCGCATTGCCGTAAACCAACTTCCGCCGAACTCGTACTGCTATTTCAATGCTTTTCTTTGTATGTGTGGTGTCTTCGGTATAGAGCCACACTTTGTCATTTTTCTGCAGTACTACAAGCTCTTCGTGATCCCAAAGGGTGGCTTCTATTTCATGCTACCTCGGGGGTCAGGGAGCAAAAAATACAAGTTCACCTTTGCCAACAAGGACAGCTGGCGAGGGTGGCAACAGAAATTCTTTTTTATGAAGAAGGAGGAGGCCTGGTCGCACGTCCCGACGAAGTGGGCTCAGGGAAAGCTCGTGATGGATGTCGTTGACCCGAAGATGCTGTTAACTCCCGAGTTAACACCCATTTTTGCGGACTTTGACAAGCGCATCCGAGCGGTCTCTGACTGGGATTCCGAGGTCCCACCGCGCCCCCTTTACCCCTTTCCAATTAACTGGAAGTTGATGACCGAAGAAGTCCTTCGGGAGTTGAAGGTGGTAAAGGAGCACGAAACGGACCTCGAGATGCCGGCTCCTGCCATTGCTGGGAAGGACTCCTGGCTGGTAAAACTTCTTCAGAAGGACATTACTTATGCCAATTTTTTCAAAAGTAAGTCATCTCCTAGTCCCCTTGTTTTATTTCATCTTGGACTTACGCTGATGTTTTCTCTCTTTTTCAGAGATGGGCGACGATACTGCTGCCTATTACCGATCGCTTTTCGTCGGGCAGGCCGAGAAAGGTGAACAAACAAAGAAGGCTGCCTCCCGAAGACGGAAGGCGGCTGGCGGGGGGCCTCCGGCGGCCAAGCGATCGAAGAAGACCATGCCCCCTCCTATGCCGGAGATTTTTGAGGAGGTGGGCGAGGAGCCCGAGGTAACCGTTGCTGCGCCTTCGACTGAGGTCGGTGCAGATGTCGCTCCTTCAAGCCCTAATTCGGCGGCTCTTCTGGACGCTTTGGTGGAAGCCCCTTCTGTCGAAGATCGCCGCAAGAGGAAAGGGAAGGAGATTTCTTCTGAGGGGGCCCTGGATTCTGGCGACGACGTTGCCGAAGTGCCACCAGGTTTGATGCCTTAGACACTCAGTTTTTGAATTTTTTGGCAGCTACTTGTGTTTGACAATTTTTCTGCTTTTTGTCGTGCAGAGGAGATTCTTCCTCCATATTGGGTTGCCGAGCATGCCCGGAAGCGGGCCCTTCGGGATGCCCATATCCCGAAGGGGAAGATTCCGAAGGAGCCGTTTTGGTCCTTTACGGAGGACATGGACATGTACTCCGAAGACTGCCCGCTCATGGCCAAGGAGATTGCAAAGGGGGTCCTGACTGAAGCTTCTTTCAGGGCCCTTGCGGGGGCTCATCCGGATGATGACTCCCTCGCCGCGAAGCTTTCCGAGCACGCCGCCCAGGTGTGTTTCTCTCCTTGCCCCTTTTTTGTCTCTGATTTCTTCTAAGCATTTGCCTTTCCCTTTTTTGCCTTGTCTCATTCTTGCCTCTGTTTTTCTGCAGCTGCTGGGATATGCCGGATTCCTCAGAGTTCGGGTGGCGAGGCAGGGGATGTACCGGGCCGCCGCTTCAAAGACTATAGAACAATACCAGACCCAGTGCTTGGACCTGCTCGCTCGAAACACTCAGCTGGCCCAGACTTCGGCGTCAGAGATTGCTGCCCTTCGGGAGGAGTTTGCGAAGGAAAAAGAAGAACTTATAAAGGACTCCTCCCAGAAGATTTCCGACCTCGGCGGAAAAGTGGCGGAGCTGACTTCGGTTAATGAGGCACTTCAAAAGGAGAAGTCGGATTCTGCGGCTCTTCTGGCGAAGGCGGAGGCCGAGAAAGCCGCACTTCAAGCCGAGGTCGATTCTTCGAAGAAGGGGAAGGATGAGTCGAAGAAAAAGAAGGTGAAGGCGTTAAGGAAAAAGGTTGAAGACCTGGAGAAGGAGCTTAATGATCTTGGGGTCGAGAAGAGGAAATCCGACGAGATGACCAAAGTTGGTTTTCAAGACGGGTTTTGTCTCGTTCGTCATCAAGTTCTTCTAAGGTTTCCAGATCTCGACCTTTCTTTCCTGGAGGCCCTAAATATTCCTGAGGGACCTCGGTGGTCTTGGTCCAAGCTCGAGCACTTGAACCTTCCTCAGACTTTTCCAGCGCGGGCGGTGGTGCAAAAGGATGCAGGCGCTAGTGGCTCCCGAGACGCTGAGAATCCCTAATTTATCTCAGACCCTTCTGCCTTCTTTTTCTCCTTCCTTGTACTCTTTCTTTCTTTGGTAGTTTTTCTTCTTTGTAAACCGATCTCATTTGTTTAATAAAGACTTTTTTCTTTCCTGTAAGGAATTTTGGCTAAGTCTTTTTTGTGAGATTGTTCATTCCTTTTTGCCCCGAACGCGTTTGCTCAAGAGACTTCGGAAGATTAGATCGATTCTCCGTGCGCCTTTGTATTTAGAAATTCTCGCAAGGTTTTTCATTTCCTATTGTCCCGAACATGCTTGCTCGAGGGACTTCAGGAAATCACACCCATGCTTATTCTGGCGACCAACTTCGCGGAATTTTAGTATATCTTTTGTTCAAGAATCTTTCTTTTCAGAAGCCCGTGTAGCTAGAAAATTTTTCTAACTTTGTACAATGTAAACCCTTTCGTCAAGATTCTAAGCGTAGAACTTTTTCAAGGCATCTGAATGCCAAGTGTTTTTTAATTCCACGCCTTCGGCGTCACCGAGCTTGTACACCCCTCTTCGTACTTTGGCAAGAACCAGATAAGGTCCCTCCCAATTCGCGTGAAGTACGCCGTGTGATGGCCTCCGGGGTGCGAATTCCGCCTTTCGGAGAACGAGATCACCCTTTTTTATTCCTTTTGGCCTAGCTCGCAAGTTTATAGCGGCGGCCACTCTTTGCTGGAAAGCTTTCCTTCTTAGTTCCGCTATTTCTCTATGTTCGCCGACGAGGTCGAGCTTGGTTCTTAAGCCGAGGTCATTTCCACTTTCATCAAATACCTGCACTCGTATTGATGGTCGCACTACCTCTATTGGGATTATGGCCTCCGTACCGAAGACGAGCGAGAAAGGAGTTTCCCCTGTAGCCCTTCGGGGCGTTGTTCGGTAGCTCCATAGTACGCTTTGGAGTTCTCCTGGCCATTTTCCTTTTGCCTCTCCCAGTCTCTTTTTTAGTCCATCTTTTATGGTCCTGTTAGATACTTCCACCTGCCCATTGCTTTGGGGGTGAGCTACCGGGGCGAAGTGCATCTTTGTTCCGAGGTTGCTGATAAACTCTTGGAACCCTTTGTCTATGAACTGGGATCCGTTATCAGCCACTAGTACCCTCGGTATGTCGAATCTGCATACTATGTTTTTCCACACGAACTTGCGCACTTCTCTTGCCGAGATAGTCGTCAAAGGTTCTGCCTCGACCCATTTAGAGAAATAGTCTACTGCGACTACGCAGAACTTCACGCCCCCAGGCGCTGTCGGGAGCGGCCCGATAAGGTCTATGCCCCAAACCGCGAAGGGCCAGGGATAGTTTGCCGAAGTCACCAGCTCCGAGGGTGTTCTCTGGATTTTTGCATGTCTTTGGCAATTACCACATTTCTGGACGAACCGCCTAGCGTCTTTCCTCAGGGTAGGCCAAAAGTATCCTTGGCGAAGTATCACCCCTGCCAGGGCGTCGGTTCCGATGTGCGAACCACAAGCGCCTTCGTGAACTTCTTGGAGGATTATTTCAATATCCTCTTCGCCAACACACCTCTGTAGCGGATTTGCATATCCCTGCCGATATAGGTCTTCTCCAATCAGAAAGAAACGACCGGAGCGTCTCCGCACTTTTGCTGCTTCATTGGGGTCTTCGGGGAGCGTATTGGTTTCGAGATATGTTCTTATTGGGTCTTTCCAGCTTCTTCCCGAAGTCATTATGCTCAGCACTGTAATGCTCGGCTGGCTTAGCACCTCAGTATATGCTTTTGATTTTGCCAATTCATCTGCCTCAGCGTTATGTCTGTGAGGCACGCTCTCGATTCGCACGGTGTCGAATTCTCGAATAAGCTTCGTTACTAATTCATGGTATTTTGCCAGTGTTGGATCCTTCGCCCCGTAGTCCCCTGCTGTTTGCCGAACTACTAGCTGGGAATCGCTATGGGCTTTCAAGTTTTTGACACCAATTTTTCTGGCCAGGCGTAAGCCCGCTATGAGAGCTTCGTATTCGGCCACATTGTTGGTGACATTGAAGCTGAACTTAATGGCCTTCATTACTTCCAGGCCTTCGGGGCCTCTGATGATCACCCCTGCTCCTTGGTGCTCGGCGCCCGAGGCACCATCAACGTACAAGGCCCATTCTGGCTCATTTTCGTCGGGACTTGGGTGGCTGTCCTCGGTAATGGGGACCTCGGCAATGAAATCTGCCAAGGCTTGAGCTTTTATGGCTTTCCGAGGTTCATAAGTGATGTCGTGTTCGCCAAGCTCTATACACCATTTGGAGAGCCTTCCCGAATGGTCAACCTTCTTCATGACGTCCCGCAGGGGTAAACTACTTCGGACGATGATGGGGTGAGCCTGAAAATATGGTCGTAGCCTTCTTCCTGCCAGGACCAAGGCATATATAGCTTTCTGTAACAAAGGATATCTGATTTCGGCGCCATGCCCAAGCTCTATACACCATTTGGAGAGCCTTCCCGAATGGTCAACCTTCTTCATGACGTCCCGCAGGAGTAAACTACTTCGGACGATGATGGGGTGATCCTGAAAATATGGTCGTAGACTTCTTCCTGCCAGGACCAAGGCATATATAGCTTTCTGTAACAAAGGATATCTGATTTCGGCGCCATGCAGGGACTTGCTCACATAGTAGACTGGCCACTGCTTCGCCCCTTCCTCTTTCACAAGGACTGAGCTTACTGCTTTTTCTGTGACGGCGAGGTACAACACAAGAGGTTCTCTTTCGCGGGGCTATTGCAAAGTGGGCAGGTGAGCCAAGTAGATTTTGAGTTCTTCCCAAGCTTTTTGGCAGTCCTCATTCCAAGGACGATCATTACTCTCGAGGTCGTCCTCCCTTTTTGCTACCTTAGTGAGGACTTTGAAGAATGCTCGACACCGGTCTCCATATCTGGAAATAAATCTGCTGAGGGAGGTTATTCTTCCAGCAAGTCTCTGCACATCTTTTATTGTGGCAGGAGTTCGGAATTCCAACAGAGCCTTAATTTTTTCTGGGTTAGCATCAATGCCTCTTTCTGATACCATGTACCCAAGGAACTTTCCCGAAGTTACCCCGAAGGTGCACTTCTCGGGGTTAAGGCGAATTCCGAAGGTTCTGAGCTGGTGAAAAGTCTCCCTTAGGTCTGTGACATGGTCAACAGGCAGCTTGCTTTTGACTATCATGTCATCTACGTAGACTTCCATGTTCCTCCCTATTTGGTCGTTAAAGACCTTGCTCATCAACCTCTGGTAGGTGGCTCCTGCGTTTTTGAGCCCGAAGGGCATCCTGGTGTAACAGTACGTCCCCCCCTCGGTGATGAAGGCTGTTTTTTCTTCGTCTTCGGGGTCCATCTTTATTTGATGGTAGCCGCTGAAGGCGTCTAGGAAACTTAGGAGCCCGTATTCGGCAGTTGAATCTACCAGTTGATCTATTGGCGGGAGAGGATATGAATCTTTTGGGCAAGCATTGTTCAGGTTTCTGAAGTCGATGCACATCCGAAGTTTGTTGCTTCCTTCTTTTGTGGCGATCACCACATTGCTTAGCCATTCGGGGTACTTGACCTCCCTGATTACATCTGCCTCCAATAAACGTTGGACTTCGGTTTTGACGAAGTCATTTTTATGGGCTGAGATGCCTCGTTTCTTTTGCCGGACAGGCTTTGCTTCCGGACTTACTTTGAGGCTATGTTGTATTACGCGCGGATTTACCCCCGGCCTGTCTTTCGGCGAGTAGGCGAACAGGTCTTTATTCATTACCAGAAAGGATACAAGTTTTTTCTTATCTCCTTCGGACAAGTTTTTTCCTATTTGGGTACTTCGTCCTGGGATAAGTTCCACTTCTTCCATTTCCACCTTGCCAGAAACTTCTTTCTCGCCATTTTTTGACTTTGAAGCCCCTTCTTCTACAGCTTGTGTGAAATTGTTTGCTGGGGCTTTTCGGGCTTTGACGAACACCTTTCTTACTTCGCCCTGATCTATGAAGATTTCTGCGTCTCCTTCCTTGGTGGCGAAAGTGACAGTCAAATGTCTCACGTCAGGGCGAATGTGCAGATTTCCCTGCGTCTGCCTTCCAAGGATGGCGTTGTATGATGAGGGGACATCCATGACGATGAACCTCGCCATCGTCGAGGCAAACAACTCAGCTGCTCCTTTGACCGAAGTCCCTCTCATCATTAATGGAAGGTCGATCCACCCGAGGACGGGTAACTCGGAAGGTCCTACCCCGAAGGTCGGTGAAGTGACAGGCCTGAGATCATTGATGGATATGCCTAAGCTCGGCAGCAGTTGTGAAAATAGGACGTCAGCGTTTGATCCGTCATCAAGCAATACCCTTTTGACATCCCAGTTTCCAATTCTTGCCATGATCAGGAGTTTGGGTCTTGTCATGATCAGGAGTGTCCTCATCTTCTACCTTTCTCATCAAGTAATACCCTTTTGACATCCCAGTCGTCGTGAGGGAAGACGACTGTGGAACCATCTTTTCGGGATAGCTTCTTCGCCGGACTTTGATAGTCCATGACAGCTATTTCCCTGGCCTTCCTTTTTCTTTCCGAGGATGGGAGCCCCGTCGTGATTGTTTGTATGACTCCCGCAGGGGGTGGAGGGCGCCTCTTCGGACTTCGGTTTCTCCGCCTGTCGGAGTCGTAGTCCTCATCTTCTACCTTTCCTTCCTCCTCTTTCCTCCCCTTCGGGGAAGGCAACCGTAGGTACCGCCGAAGTTGGCCTTGTTTTATCAGCGATTCAATATACTTCTTCAGCTGGAAGCAATCCTCAGTGTCGTGGCCATGATCGCGATGAAATTGGCAGAACTTCTTCATGTTTTTTCTATTTTCAGCGGTCATGGCCCTTGGTCTCTGAACTTGTGTTCCCTGCCTCTCCAGAGTCATGAGGATGTTGGTCCTCGTGGTGTTCAGCGCTGTGAAGTTCGGGGGTTTCCTTCCTCGCATTCTCCGAGGTCGGGGTGGCTGGTCGGTCGGATAGCGTGCCTGCTGGCTGGACCCCTCGCCACGGGTGTGCTCGGGCCTGGGTCCGCCCATTCTTAGTTCTTCGGCCGTCATGTGCTGTTCGGCCCGTCGGTAGAATTCGCCCAGTGTGTCTGGAGGGTCCTTGGAGAATTCGTAGAAGAGTTGGGAATCCCTCCGAAGGCCCCTTGTCATGGCGAGGATGCGTATTTCGGGCCGAAAGTCTGGGACACTTAAAGCCTCTCTGTTGAACCTCTCGACATAGTCGCGTATAGTTTCTCCGCTTCTTTGCGCTATGTCGAACATTTGAACGGGCATCTTCGCCGTCGGGCGACTCCCGATGAACTGTTGGGTGAAGGCTGTTGATAACTCCTGGAATTTTCCGATGATTCCTGGAGCCAAGGAGTTGTACCACGCGGTTGCTGGCCCAGAGAGGGTGACCTCGAAGCACTTGCACAAGGTGGCGTCGTCCGCACCGTGCATCATCATGCTGCGTCTGTACTTCGTCAGGTGGGCCTGTGGGTCGGTCCGACCATCGTACGTCTCTAGCCGAGGTACCCTGAAGTCACCTGGCATAGCTGCCTCGACCACAGCTCGGGTGAAAGGAGACTGATCCCCACAAAAAGACTCAGACAGTCTGGCCCAAACTGGCTTGCGAGCCACCTGCCTCTCGACTCTGTCCAGCCTTGCCAATATTTTCTCCATGAGGGCGGCGGCGCTAGGTTCTTCCTCAGGTGGAGGAGATTGACGGCGCCTCTTCGGAGAATGGCTTCGTCGTCGGGGAGAGGGTGACCTCGTCTCAGGCAAAGGGCTCCTTCGGCGTCGAATTTTGGGTTGGTTGGGCCCCGTTTGCCCTGGAAGGCGTGCCCCGAGGGGCATATTTTCTGTTGAAGACTCCTCACGTGGGTCTTCACTCCCCGAACTGCGGCGGACTGCTTTGGGGCTCTTTTCCCGAGGGCGTACCGGTGAAGGAGACCTTTGGGTTTGAGCTTGTTGTGGCCATCTTCTGTCTATCTGTTGTGTCATCTCAGCCACAACAGAGCGTTGGAAGTCACGGAGGAAGCTCATGGTTATGACCAGAGGACGTTCTTCCTCGGGCGTGGAAGTCCCTGGAAGAGTTTGCTCAGCAGCCGGTTGGACTTCGGGCGCGGACGGGGACTTCGGGAGTCCTTTGTCCTTAGAACGCCGAGTCTCAACGACGGCAACCTGAGGGTGGGTTCCCACAGACGGCGCCAAATGATGTCCGGAGACATCTTCGCTGGAGGACATGGTGGTGTCTGGAGGGACTTCCTGAGGAGGAGAACGCCCGGAGTGGAGGTTTCCCAGGGAGTGGTACCTGAAGAGCCCAAAAGGAAAGGTTAGGAGGTCCCCGGGATGTTTTTCCGGGGAGGAGCCTCCGACGCCCAAGTTAGTTTTCTGAGAGGTGAAGGAAAGAGAGCACTCAAGGGTTTAGTGGCCTTGCCTGTTCGTATCCTCTCAACTGACTGACCAACCCTTTGCAAGGGGCTGCTCTTTGGTATTTATAGAAGTGTCTGGCCCGTTCAGATCGTGACACGTGTTCGGTCAGATCTGCTGTGTACCTTTGGACACAGGGGACAAGTAGCTGTTTGTAGGCTCCCTCGAGCCTTGGTCCGAGACAGGTTGTGACAAGGCCTGGGCGGCGTCGGCGTGTCAGAGCGTCGTTTGAGGTGACATGGTGCGTCTGTGGGCGATGTGTCAGAGGCTCCTTAAATGCTCCTGCCGTACTCCCGATGTCCTTTGGGCGAGGTCGTTCTCTGGGACGAACACCCTTCTTCGGGAGTTATGTTCGCAGTTCGGGGCGCTGCCTAGCTCGCAGGTTCCGCCTTCGGGAAATCCTCTCTTGCTTGCGGTAGCTGGTTCTTCTATCCCGAAGGCGATCCGTTTAATCCCCCGAGGGGGCTGTCTGCACCTTTGGAGCTCTCTGGGGTACTAGGCTAAATCCCGAGTTCGAGGCACTGGAATTCGCCTAGTCCGAGGTCAGTACTAGTGCCTCCCTCAGATGGTGCCAGGCTTCCCGAGCATGCTTTTGATAGGAGGTACGTTCTAGGAGAGGCGATAGTCCTTCGGCTATCAACATCCTTGGAATGAAGATTGCCAAAAGGCTTGGGATGAACTTAAGAGCTACTTAACCCATCTGCCGACACTTCAACAACCACAGGAAGGAGAACCTCTCATCCTTTACCTCACAGTCACTAAGAAAGCAGTAAGTTCAGTATTGGTGAGGAAAGAAAGAGGAAAACAGTGGCCGGTATATTATGTCAGCAAATCCTTGCACGGCGTCGAAGTCAAGTACCCTTTACTACAAAAGGCCATCTACACCTTGATCATGGCAAGTTGGAGGATCCGGCCCTATTTCCAAGGACATTCTATCATGTTTTGAAGTAACTTACCTTGTCAGGATGTCATGAAAAAGGTGGATCATTTCGGCCAACTGTCAAAATGGTGTATCTGGCTCAGTGAATACGGCATCATATATGAAGCGAGAAAGGCCATAAAAGGTCAGGCTTTAGCAGACTTTATTGCTGAACTCCCTAAAATCGGGGATGCTTTCGATGACCTAAAAAATGGGGAAGCAGAATGGGATTTGTATGTAGATGGCACTTTAGGGTCAGAACACTAGAGGGATGGGATCATACTCCGAGGTCCAGAAGGGATGGAAGTGGCCAAAGCTATCAAGTTCAGATTCCAGGTTGCCAACAACATCGCCGAATATGAAGCCTTGTGGCTGGACTATGATTGGCAAAAAGAGTTGGTGTAAAGAATCTAAAGTCTTATAGTGACTCATAGTTGGTTATCTAATAGACAACGTGGGAGTAAGGTGCCAAGGATCCCAGTCTAGCGAAATACCATGACCTCATCACAAAACTGAACCAAGAATTTGACAAAGTAAGCATAGAAAAGGTACTTTAGAAAAAGAATGTCGAAGTTGACATGATGGCAAAGTGAAAACAGTTGACCGAGGTACTTGACCACCTGAGCATAGCCATAATGGCGCTCATCACACCAAAGAATGGGTGGAAAGACCCTATAAAGGAATACCTGGCCATTTCATCCCTACCCCAGGATCTAAAGGAAGCGGCAAAGGTACGTAGACACTCTGGAAGGTACTTCATGATTGGGGAAGAATTATACCGGCAAGGGTACCAAAATCTACTGCAA
Source organism: Aquilaria sinensis (assembly GCA_005392925.1). Taxonomy (NCBI): domain Eukaryota; kingdom Viridiplantae; phylum Streptophyta; class Magnoliopsida; order Malvales; family Thymelaeaceae; genus Aquilaria; species Aquilaria sinensis. Next base: position 75,742 of record SMDT01001641.1, read on the forward strand.
AGGTGTATTAGTGAAGAAGACATTGAGACAGTCCTTATGGAAGTCCGTGAATGAGCCTATGGATCTCACGCCGGGATTGACACCCCTGCTGGGGTACTACTCCAGTAAGATATTTCTAGCCTACTTTAAGGTAGGACATAGGGCAGTTTGTCATAAAATGTGATAAGTGCCAACGACATGCATCTATCCAAAGAGTACACTTAGAGATGATAACCTCGGCAGACCATCCTTGCCCCTTCGCTGTTTGGGGTATCGACCTCATTGGTCCTTTCCCGTCAACTCTTGGATGAGTGAAGTTCTATATAGTTGTAGTAGATTATTTCACCAAGTGGATTGAGGCAAAGCCTCTGGCAAAAATTTCAGCAAAAGACATCCAAAAGTTTATTTGGAAGAACATCATATGCAGATTCAGTGTGCTGAGAGTGATAGTAGCAGATAATCATTCCTAATTCATTGATAGAGGATTTCAGGAATTTGCAATCAACCTCGAAGTAAAATTACATTTTGCCCCAGTTGCCCATCCTCAAAACAATGGACAAGCTAAGGCGTCCAACAGGACAATAAAAGATGGTCTCAAGAAGAGGTTGAAAGAAGCCAAGGGAGAATGGCCAGGAGAACTCTTGAGTGTACTATGGAGTTATCAAACAACTCCTAGAAGAGTTACTGGTGAAACATAGTTTTCACTCGTATTCGGCACTGAGGCCATTATCCCTGTGGAAGTCATACAACCATTTATTATAGTAGAGGTGTTCGATGAAAAAGGGAACAACCTCAATTTAAGAACTAAGTTAGATATGATTGACGAACATAGGGAGATGGCCAGAGTTAGAAGAAAAGCGTTTTAGCAAATGGTAGCCGTTGCTACAAACCTGTATGTCAAACATAAAGGGATCAAGTAAGGAGACCTTGTTCTCCAAAAGGATGAACTGGAAACCTGAAGACCATCTCACAGTGTACTTCGGGGAAATTGTGAAAGATCATATTTGGTAATTGAAGAAGTTCAGCCAGGAGTCTATAAACTTGGAAATACTGAAGGAGAAGAGTTGAAAAACACATGGCATTCAGACTCTTTGAAAAAATTCTATACTTAGAATTTTCCAAGGAATGAGGCTTATTATGAAAAGCCTCCTTAAAGAAATCAGCCAAATGTGGTGATCTTCTAAGTTGCCTAAAGTATTAGGAATGAAGCTTACCAAAGGAGGTTAACCGAATATGGCTGTTTCTGAAAACACCTAAGTGATATTGTACAAGTTTTACCAAAGAAGGTTAACTAAATATAGTTGATCCTGAAAGTAAATAAGTGTTTTTGTACATAGCAAGTTTCCTGAAAAAGTTGCTTGAATTCTATTCTAAAACACTTAGGAAAATACTCAACTTTCCAAAATAAAAGGCTAAGGCTTTGAACCCTTGATAGTATTTTTTTTTAGGGTAGTACATGACCGAATCTGTTGAGCGTTCCTGAACTGAAGATCATAAGTCACATGAAGTTGGTGAATCAAAATTGAAAAAACTTTGCAGTCACGCAATACTCATCGAAGATGGTGCTAATCATGGACTTAGCCATAATTTTGGGAAATAAGGACAGTTCCATTGGAGAAGTGCAAAGTACAAAAAAAAACAACTACAAATATAGAGCCCTAACTTTTATTTTCCCCATCTATAAGCTCCACAGCATCAGCATCTTCGGCATCATCCTCATTATCATCATCAGCATCTTCAGCCGAATAAGGATGCTCTGGCAGGTTAAGGAACTCCATCTTTGACCATGGTAAGAGTGGTCCTTCAGGTATATCAAGAGCTCTTAAGAAGGAGACGTCAAGGTCTGGAAACCGTAAGAGCATCTAATGGCAAGCAAGGCAGAAACCATCTTGAAAAGAGGACTTCACTGCCTCCTCTTCCCTGGCCTTCTTGATTTTTAGATGCTAAACCTCCTTCTTCAACGCCTCTATCTCCTTGTCCACCTTCTTCTTCTTTTTCTGCTTCTTTAGCTGATCAATTTTGGCAAGAAGCTCAGTGTTGGTTTCCAGTGCCTTGGTGAAATCAGCTATGGCTTCCTCTTTTTCCTTCCGAAGGACCTCCCCTGCTGAGCTCAGTTCCACCACCTTCACCTTGAGGTCGGATATTTTGGAGGAGCACTCATCAAGGAGCCACTTTTGGCTCTCTAGCACCTCCTAGCGAAGCTTGGCCATGTCTTCCTTGGTAATTTTGTTGAGCTCGCCATATTTCATGCATGAGCTCATGAACATCTTCTTGCCCTTGGCCAAGTTCTCCTTTAACTGACTTTGGATGAAGGACTGCTTGGTCGCCTAGGCCTGAAGATAGCCCCTGTATACTAACAGCTATAATGAGAAAAGATGATGTAAGTTACAGGCAACTTACAAACCCAAATTTTTTTAAGTACTTGGGGACTAAGGTTTACTTGAGCAGTGTGCTTGGAAATCTAAGTAGTAAGGATCCCCTCACTTGAGCAATCCTTAGTCAGGGTCTAAAAAGTGGCATTCGTGATGATGCCCCTCACCATCTATGGAACCATTTTTTGGTAGTCCTCCAAAAACGGGTCCATGTCTTTGGTGAGAGTCCAAAAAGGTTCCCTCAACACTTTATCCTTCAGGATCTTTGATTTTTGAGCAGCCTTCTTCCAAATATAGTCCATCATCCACTCCGCTTGAGCCCATTCCTTTGCAAAATCGCACCAAAGCTCCTTTATCACATCGTCTCTTAGCCATTCATCTACAAAATCTAAAATGCCGAAAAACCTGGTGGAATTTCGGTGCCTTCCCTGTCAGTCTTTGACATCAAGCACCTCAAGAGGGACCT
>SMDT01001642.1:0-78740 GCA_005392925.1 Aquilaria sinensis
AACAAGCTCGTTCGGAAGAGGGTCTACCATAGTATTCAATGAGACCCATTCCTCATTATGGCAAGGATTGGGAGTGGGATTAAAAAAGGTGCTCCTGACGATGGGTCCAACGCTGATGTCTATTCTCCCACCTATGCCAAACTTGGGCTTCACAAAATTGAGCTCAAACCTGTCAAATCCCCTACCTTCGGGTAGGTCCTTCTGAACTCCCTGTCTCAGTGGATTGACTTAACCTTGATGTGAGAGGAACTTCTGTTCAAACAAGGAGAACTCTTCGCCTCCCATGACCAAGGTTCATTGTCCTGATGTCCCCGCTTCATACAATGCCATCCTTGGAAGGCAACACAAGGGAACTTCACATTCGACTGATGTGAAGTACCTGACGGTTACCTTCGGACGAAGGATGGGGACGGAAATATTCATGATCAAGCTGAAGTAAGGAAAGTCTTCATAAGGGCGAGGCAGCCCAGTGAAAAGACGGGTAGACTTGGGAAAGAAGAACACCGACCGAAGAGTCTATAGAGGAGAGAAAAGCGACTCGAAAAAATTGAAACTGAGAATGTGGAGCTTGTCGCGGGCCGAAGCACCCGTATGGGGAAACATCTGGCCGAAGGTGACAAGAAAAGCTTGTATCCCTTTTAATGAACAAAATCTGTTTGCTACTCTCCGAGACATGCCTGGGGTGACCTTATAATCCAACATAGTCTTAAGTTGCCGGACGTGAAGCCTGTTCGGCAGAAAAAAAAGCCTTCGGCACACAAGAACAACTTCGTTAAATCTAGTCCAACGGTTAATGGAGGCAGGTAATAAGGGAAGTCAAATACCCGTATGGCTTAGTAATGGTTATTGCCACGAAAGAAGGGAGTGTCAAACTCTGAATGTGCATCGACTTCCAAAACTGAACGATGCTGCCTAAGGATTCATATCCCCTCCACCAATAGACCAGTTGGTAAACTCAACCGCGACTATGGTCTCCTTAGCTTCCTTGACGCCTTCAGCGGGTATCATCAAATTCAGGATAGCCCCGAAGATGAGGAAAAAACCGCCTTCATCACCGAAGTTGGTACTACTGCTACATTAGAATGCCCTTCAGCTTAAGAATGCAGGAGCTACTATAAAGGTTGATGAATAGGGTCTTCACTCCCAAATCGGAAGAAACATGGAAGTCTACGCGATGTATGATAGTTAAGAGCAAACTGGTAGTCATATCATAGACTTGGAGAAACATTCAACCAACAAAAAATTCAATTCGTCCAACCCCAAAATGTGTGTTCGGGTGAATGCAAGTTCCTTAGATTCATGGTGTGGAGAGAGGTTCGACGCCAATAAAAAGGTCAAGGCCCTGCTAATTATAACTCTCACACGACCATGATTGCAAAGACTCACGGGAGAATCCCCCTTGCAAATTCATCCCAGATATGGGTCACTGTCGACCGTTCTTCAAAGGTTCACTAAAGCAGCAAAAAATGGAGGTGACCTCGGAACCGAGGTACACCTTTGAGCCTCTGGTTCCAAACATCAAGGAGCTGAAGTAATCCTTCGTGGTCTCGAAGGTATGGAAGCCATGAAGGCCATCAAATTCGGATTCAATGTCACCAACAATGTCACCGAATATGAAACTCTTATAACAGGCTTGCGGCTGGCAAAAAGAGTGGGTGTGAGGAATTTGAAGCCCTACAGTGATTCTCAAATTAGTGGTTCGCCAGATGACAGGGGATTGCGGTGCGAAGGACCTAAATTTGGCAAAATACCATGACCTTGTGAAAAAGCTCAGCCAGGAGTTTGACACGGTACATATAGAAAATGTACTGCGATGAGATAATATGGTGGCAGATACTCTAGCCAAATCAAAGGAATCCACCAAAGTGCTGTATCAACCAAGCACAACGGTAGTGCGTATAGCAACCTCGGGTAAAGGGTGGAAAAATCCTATCAAGAAGTACCTCACAACTTCGGAACTTCCCGAAGACCCTCTCGAAGTTGCTAGGGTGTGAAAGCGCTCAGGAAGATACTTCATGATCGGAGAAAAGTTGTATCGACAAGGATACGCAAACCCGTTGCAGAGGTGTGTCAGCGAAAAGGAAACTGTGATGGTTCTCAAAGAAGTCCATGAGGGGGTTTGCGGTTCTCACATTGGAACTAACGCCCTTGCCGGGATACTACTTCGCCAAGGATATTTCTAGCTTACCTTGAGGAAGGACGCGAGGTAATTTGTCCAGAGATGCTACAACTGCCAGATACACGCTCCCATCTAAAGACTACCATCGGAAGTCATAACTTTGGCAAACTATCCTTGCCCCTTCGCTGTTTGGGGTATTGACCTCATTGGGCCTCTCCCAATAGCTACAGGAGGAGTGAAGTTCTGCGTAATCGCAGTAAACTATTTCACCAAGTGGATCAAGGCAGAGCCTTTAGCAGCAATATCGGTGAAGGAAATACAAAGATTTGTTTGGAAGAACATCATATGCAGATTTGGTGTGCCGAGGGTGGTAGTAGTTGATAATGGTTCATAGTTTACAGATAAAGGTTTCCAGGAATTCGCTGCTGACCTCGAAATAAAATTGTACTTCACCCCGGTTGCCCACACTTAGAGCGATGGACAAGTTGAAGTGTCCAACAGAATGATAAAAGATGGTATGAAAAAGAGGTTGAAAAAAGAAAAGGGAAAATTTCCAGGAGAGCTTCCGAGTGTGCTGTGGAGCTACCGAACCACTCCTAGAAAGGCCACACATAAGACACCCTTTTCACTCATCTTCAGCACAGAGGTCATTATCCCTGTCAAGGTTATACAGCCATCTGTTATAATACAAGTGTTCGATGAAGAGGGGAACCACCTCAGTTTAATAACCACGTTGGACATGGTTAATGAGCATAGAAAGATGGCCGAGCTCAGAAGAAAAACTTTTCAGCAAAGAGTAGTCGTTGCTACAAACCTACATGTCAAGCATAAAGGAATCAAGAAAGGGGACCTCATTTTCCGAAAGGCTGAATTCGAAGCCCAAAGACCATCTCATGGAGTACTTTGGGCAAATTGGGATGGACCTTATTTGGTCCTCGAGGAAGTTTGGCCAGGAGTCTACAAGCTTGGTGATACCGAAGGTGGATAATTGAAAAATACATGGCATTCAGACTCTTTAAAAAAATTCTACACTTAGAAAAATTTTCAAGGGAAAAATTGTACTACTTCTGCCAAAGGTGACTGACCGAACATGGTTGGCCCTAAATGGGGAAAAACCGAATGAGGTTATATTCAAAAGTGCATGAGTATGTTGTGAAAATCAAGAGTTTATCAATTTAACCCTAAAAAACCCGCAAGCGGACGGAATCGTAGTGTACTTAGAAGTAATTAAGGGTATCGTCCCAAGAGAGTTTAGTGATTCTATCTAGATTCAAAGATCAAAATTGTTCAAGTTACTTGACTCTAACAACACAAGAAAAGTGACTCTAAAGAAGGTGAAATGTGCTAACGAGAGAACTTAGACTAAAGGTGACTACTTCTCTAGGATTCCATTCCTCCCCATTGCTACCTAAGGAAGTTGGTCCTCAAGTATGATGTTCCATGTGTGGTAGAAAAGATCTCACATCAAGAACCTCTCTCTCAAGATGGGTCCTTGCTCACCCTCAACTAACTTGGACTTTACTCAAGCTCCAACTTTAACTTAGAGTGGTTGAAGAACTAAGCCTCTTTTGACTTTTAGTGTTCACCTGGATTATCTCTAATTAAGTTAATACTATGCCCCTTCCATTTCTCTTTGTCACCCATAAAACCTTTCTCAAGGATTTAATGAACTAGTACATTAGTTATGGTGGCCTACCACAAATCAATCAATAAGCACAATGAAAGGGACAACACAAGAGAACTCATCCATAAACACAAGACAACTTCATTAAGTAACAAGGGAAGGAATGTCACCCTAGAGAGATAAAGTGATCTACTCACAATCCATAGCAAGTGTCATCAACAAACCAATAACAACAATATCCACGAAAATTACACAAATAAAAGAGAGAAGAGAGTAAACCCAAGAAACCCCCTAGAAGATTTAACTCCCAAGATGATCAACCCTGCTTCAAGCTTCCAAAAACGCCTTCAAAATGATCAATAGGTTCCAAGATGGGTCAAGATCAAAATTAGCCAAGAAGCCCCCTATGGACTATTTCTTCTCTTCTATTTATACCCCTTCTTCATTCCAACCCTAAAGGGATAAGAATCCCTTCTTCCAAGCCAGCTCATCAGGTGGAAAGAGTGGGGGACCATCAAAAAAATGCGAGCTTTCGGCAAAACAGAGCAGCACTGGCGACGCGTCGTCAGCGTGGGTCGAGTTCTGGCGACGCGTCGCCAGATGAGCAAAATGTATCCAGAATACTGATAATGTTGGCAACGCGTCGCCAACCTTCGCGACTTCTGGCGACGCGTCGCTAGCCTTCATCTTGCACTTCTCCTGCTTCTCTTGTTCAAATGCCGTCCCACTCGAGCTTGCTTCTAATGCCCTGTCCACAACACTTGTCCAAACCTGTAATGAGCCAAAGAAGCAAGAAAAACCAAGAAAAAGAAGGAAAAGTTATCAGAATTTGACGGTCAAAGTTGTCGAAAAGTCAAAACTTTGACCGTGGATTTGTGCACTTAACAAATTCCCCCAAACTTAAACCTAAGCTAGTTCCTAGCAACCTAACCTACAAAACACACAACACCAAAGAAGCTACAATGGTAACCAAATGTTGCATCTAAACTTCAATGATTGACTAGGTTTGACTTCAAAAGAAGAAATGGTGACTAAGGAAAAATTAATTTTGCTACCTAGGGTGAAGCCCTTAGGGGACTGACCCCTTAGAAGATTTAAATTTCCATTAGAGGAGTTCTTCCATCTAACTTGAGACTTGCACTAAGTTCTTTTCCAAACGCTTGCAAAAGGATCCAGCACCCTCTACCTTATTCCCCTACGGTCGGTTGCACCAAACTCAAAGCTCAAATGGTTTACTTTCAAAAGATATCGACAGGCTAAAGACTCAAAAAGGGAAACGGAGGAACCAGAAGATAACTTTCATAATAGAGTTAGCGAGGCGGTAAAAAATAAAACCAAGTGCTTAAAAGAAACAATCAAGTTGAACAAGCATCAATCCATCATTCACCAACCCTTTACACACATCAACTAACTACTGATTCCTCTTCATGTATTTAGCCGTTTAGCAAGTGCATAAACAGGAGCTCCACCTAAGCCTAAGCTACTAACTTAATACAATCCAAGGTGGTTTTATTTTATTTACAACCATACTCTTATTTCAAGCATCTTTTCGAGCTATGATCAACTCTTGCCTTAGGAGAAGACCCCAACCTACTTTGATACTAAGAAACAGCGGAGTAGTGTAATATTTTTTTTTTCATCCACCAAACTTTCCATTATTTCCCACTTACTCAACTCAATGCAATTTCTTTTAAGTTCAGGGTTTGACATTTTTCCACCTCAGGTAACTCAAGAGTGTAATCACAAGAAAATGAATACTCAAAATAAGGGAGATATGATGGGATGTAAAGGGGTTGGTTATTTGGTGGAAAGGTTCCTCATATGGGGCCACATGCTTCAAGTTCACGCACTATTGTGAGTTTGCTAGGTCCTTAGGCAAGTTTTAGAGCAAAACTTAATACAAGGATCTCAAAAGACACAAGTTCATAGCACAACTCCCCAGTTCATTATAACACAACATCAAGGATTCACCCACAAGTATCAAAGTTAATTTTTCCAAATTCATCAAAGCTTCAAGAGAGTCAAACTAGTAACCACATCCATCCAAATGCAAAAATGGTCCCCATTGGGTCCTAAAAACACCAAGAATCAAGAAGGACTACAAAAAGAACTCTCTACCTATATGCTTCTATATGCAACCTATCAAAATTCAATAACGAAAGAAAGGACAACAGGAAAACAAAATATGCAAGAAACATGCACCCTAAATGAACAACCATAATTCTTAAAACCTAGAAAACAGCACTAAGTCTAAAACAAAGACACGAACACAAACAAAAAGACCAAGTATGATAGTTAAACAACCACTCCCCCAAACTTAAAACGAGCGTTGTCCTCAATGGAAAGTGAGTGTCCAAGAATCATACCTGGGGGCGGGTGTTCCTGCCCCTACTAATCCTCTCCCATGTCATCGTGGCCGGAAAACCCACCGGCAGGAGGAAAAAAGGAAGGCCCTGCGGACGGGTCATGGGGAGGTCCAAAATGTGGGGTAAAAGGGAGGTGGGTGGATTGAGGGGTGGGGTGTGTACCACTGGTATGCGAAGGGGTGGAAGTGAGGTGGAATGGGTGGGAAGGGGGTATTCTGGCAGAAGATCCTGCTGCTGCTGCTGCTGGAGCTGGTGCTGGTGCTGGTGGCCCCAATGGACTTGCCCGGAAAGAGATTCTTAATTGCCAGCAATAAGCGAGATGCCCTCGCGAATCTCCTTCGCAAAAGAAGTAGAGGAGCCACCGACTGAGTCGAACCACGCCGTTGACTCTTCATGATGCTCTCGCATCATCAAGTACTGTTTGTTGAGTGCTATAGCCAAAAAGGCCAGAGTCGCGGTAGCTGGATCGACTGACTGATCAGAAGCCCCCCCAAAGTCCTCGGGCTCCTAAAACTGTTCTTGCTCTTCTTCTCTTTCTTCTACTTGCTCTTGCTCCTGTGCGGCCTTTGCTTCCTCTTCTTCCGATGATACCTCCTGGACGCCTTTCGAAGCACCACTAAGTTTGTCCACTAAGATTGGCTTAATGATCAAAGTCATCTTTGAGGGATCCTCCATGACAACACCGGCCCTCAATATTAAGGTAATGACCAGCTGCGGGAAGGGCAGGTTCCCCCGTTTCGACTTGGCGGCACGGAGAAGATGCTTATGGATGAAGTGGCCGACATTAATGCGAAAGTCACAAGCTATGCAATATAAGATCCCTAAGAGATCCGGGGTAACTTCCCGAACATGAGTCGTTGGGACAAGGCGGGAGGAGATGAAGTAGTTCCATGCCTTCATTTCTGGGGGGAGAGCTGAAGTAGAGCTTCCTATGAGACTGATCCCGGCTCAGTGTCCAATGGACCAGGCGACCGCATACTACTTGAGCCTGCTGCTCAAGGGAAGCCTATTTGAATTGTCCTCCAATCAATGGGTTGATGTTGAATAGCTCATTGATAACTGTATCCCTATAATACACTGCATGTTTGCGCACAAAACAAGCCTTGGCTCGGCGATTCAGGTAGTAAGCGCCCATCATGTTGGCATAGAATTCCTTTATGAGGATCTTAGACACTTCTGCTTGCGAATGAACGACCCATTGTTGCCATCCACGCCTCTCCACGATTCTTAAGATCCCCTCATTTTCCTTCTTCGAGAAGTCGAAGCCTCGTTCCGGTGTGAGCTTGCGATTCACGAACCCCTCAAAGTAGTTGTTTGCCCGAGAGGACACAAAGCGAAAAGTATCATAGGGAGGTTCTTGCGGCTCTTCTTGACGAATCCTCTTTCCCCTCCCCTTTTCTTTCAAAGAGTGAGTGAGCACTGACTTGCGCGGCATGTTTCCTACAAAATCACAAGATACACTTCAACTTCCTTTTCATGAAGAATGAAAGAACAAAGGATTAACCTTCATCACCACATCCCCCAATTTCATATTGACAAAAAATAGTTGAAAAGCTCATGCATAAGAGATCAATCCATTATCTTACTTCCTGGCCATCCTACGTGTTCTAAGATATTTACCAATCATTAGGTATATTGGTATTGGACTGTCATACAATACACCCTTGCTTATTAAACAAATCATTCAAGCAAAATCGAGGTTAAGGTGAGAGAAAGCAGCAACCTTGGTTTCGAAAAAAACCAATCAACGAACCCAAACCCTTGATGTATCCATATCAAAAAACAAGCATGAAATTCATGAATCAAGAGCAAAGTAAGTACATTTTCGGAACTTCACAACCAAGCAGACATTCACTCCAAGTCGGCAAAACGCAGGCTTGATGAGATGAGCGACATCGACTTGAACCAAAAAATCTTGAAAAATCAAACCGTGATGCTTACGGAAGGGTAGGGTTTGAAAGTTGAGAGGTTTCTTTGGTGGAAGAGCAAGGTAAAAGTGAGAAAAGTGAAAGCAAGACGAGGTTAAAATAGCAGTTGTAAACTTGGCGACGCGTCACCAATTCTGGACGCATTCTGGCGACGCGTCGCTAGAGTTATGAGTAAGCTGTGTACATTTGCAAATATTGGCAACACGTCGCCAGCATCTCGAAACCACCATTCTGTTTTTAAAACATTTGCAAAATAACCCCTAATCTTTTTATCTTAACTCTTATACCCTTTGAAAATTCAATACATGGTACCTCCTTAACTTAAGAAAATGTGGTTCATTCCCCTCACCTTCCTTCCGATGGGTCTCCCATTCCTACAAGCACACAAGACAAAACCAAATGAGCGGAAAATCACAAAGCACTACATAAACTAACTAATGAAAAGGAGAAAAAGAAATAATCGGCATCGGGTTGCCTCCCGACAAGCGCTTGATTTTATGCCTCTAGCTTGGCGCCTTTAAGCTTTTTCAATGGTCGGGTTCGGCCAAGACGGTTTGACCAATGTGTCTAAGTTCATCACCATAGTAAGGCTTGATTCGTTGACCGTTGACTTGAAAGATGCATCCATCTTGTCCTTTAAGCTCCACCGCTCCATATGGTTGCACCCTAATCACCTCAAAAGGTCCAGACCATTTGACCTTTAACTTTCCCGGAAAGAGCCTCAACCTTGAGTTGAAGAGTAGCACTTTTTGACCCGGTTGAAACTCTTTCTTCACAAGAATCTTATCCTGCCACAACTTCGTTCGCTGCTTGTACATCCTCGCATTCTCATAAGCATCCATGCGAATTTCCTCCAACTTGTCTAATTGAATAGCTCTTTTCTCTTGGGCCCTTTTCAATTCAAAATTGAGCTTCTTAACCGCCCAATACGACTTGTGCTCCAACTCCACCGACAAATGGCAAGCTTTCCCGTACACAAGTCGATATGGTGACATTCCAATAGGTGTCTTGAAAGCCGTCCTATATGCCCAAAGTGCATCACTCAACTTTTGAGACCAATCTTTTCGGTTGATGCCTACCGTCTTCTCCAATATCTTCTTGATCTCCCGGTTCGAAATTTCGGCTTGCCCGTTCGTTTGTGGATGATAGGGAAGTGACACCTTATGCCGTACACCATACTTTAATAGAACTTAAGTCAACATCTTGTTATTGAAATGTGACCCCTCGTCGGAGATGATAGCTCTAAGTGTACCAAACCTTGCAAAAAATATTCCTTTGAAGGAACTTAACAACCACATTAGCATCACAAGAGGGGGTGGAAATAGCTTCCACCCACTTAGAACATAATCAACCGCAAGCAAAATATAGTGATTGCCACAAGAAGGAGGAAAAGGACCCATAAAATCTATTCCCCACAAATCAAACACTTCTACCTCAAGAATGTTTTGTAATGGCATTTCATCCCTCCTAGAAATGTTTCCTAACCTTTGGCATCTATCACATGTTTTCACAAAAGTATATGCATCTTTAAACATAGTTGGCCAATAATAACCGGTTTGCAATACCTTACTTGCCGTCTTGGAGGCTCCAAAGTGTCCGCCACATGGTGAGGAGTGACAATGGTGGAGAATATCTTTCACTTCCTCATTTGAGATGCATCTTCTTATGATTTGGTCGGTGCACTGGCGGAAAAGGAAAAGATCATCCCAAAGATAATGCTTGACATTAGCTTGAAATTTCTTCTTTTCTTGGTAAGACAAGTTTGGTGGCAAGACTCCACAAGCTAGGTAATTCACATAATCCACATACCATGGTATCTTGCCTTCCACCTTGAACAAGCTTTCATCCGGGAAGTGCTCTTGGATAGGTTGCTCCAATGACTTTTCTTGGCCCTCCAATCTAGATAGGTGATCGGCCACAAGGTTTTCACATCCCTTTTTGTCCTTGACCTCTAAGTCAAATTCTTGAAGCAAGAGAATCCATCTTATGAGTCTTGGCTTGGCATCCTTCTTGGTGAATAAGTATCTAATTGCCGCGTGATCGGTGTGCACCACAACTTTAGAACCCACAATATAGGATCTAAACTTATCCACTGCATATACTACTGCCAAAAGCTCCTTCTCCATTGTGGTATAATTTTGTTGAGCTCCATCTAAAGTTTTGCTAGCATAGTAAATCACTCGAAAAAGCTTGTCCTTCCTTTGCCCCAACACCGCCCCCACGGCAAAATCGCTAGCATCACACATAATTTCAAATGGATCCTCCCAATTAGGTGGAATCACCACCGGTGCACTCACCAATTTCTCCTTCAAATTCTTAAATGATTGCACACACTTCTCATCAAAGTAAAATGGCACCTCCTTCTCAAGCAAATTGTATAATGGCTTAGCAATCTTGGAAAAATCTTTAATAAATCTTCGGTAAAAACCGGCATGCCCTAGAAAACTTCTCACTCCTTTTACATTGGAGGGTGGTGGCAAGTTTTCAATAGCTACAATCTTAGCTCTATCCACTTCCATGCCTTCACAAGAAATTTTATGCCCAAGTACTATTCCCGATTTAACCATGAAATGGCATTTTTCCCAATTCAAGGCTAAATTAGTTTTTTGACATCTCTTCAAGACAAGGACTAAATTATCCAAACATGCATCAAAGGAGTCGCCAAAGACAGAAAAATCATCCATAAATACCTCCATGCACTTTTCCACCATATCAGAAAATGTGGCCATCATGCATCGTTGGAAAGTTGCCGGAGCGTTGCAAAGTCCAAATGGCATTCTTCGAAAGGCATATGTGCCCCAAGGACTAATGAAAGTAGTCTTCTCTTGATCTTCCGGTGCTATGGCAATTTGATTGTATCCCGAATAGCCATCCAAGAAGCAATAGAACTCATGTCCCGCCAACCTATCCAAAATTTGATCGATAAAAGGAAGGGGGAAATGGTCCTTCCGGGTAGCTTTGTTGAGCTTCCGGTAATCAAAACACACTCTCCATTTGGTAACCAACCTAGTAGAAATCCATTCATTGTTATTATTGCCCACCACGGTTGTACCGCCCTTCTTAGGCACCACTTGCACCGGACTCACCCATGGAGAATCCGAAATTGGATAAATAATGCCGGCATTAAGCAATTTCACAATCTCCTCTTTGACTACTTCCTTCATCTTTGGATTTAACCTTCTTTGAGCTTCAATGGAGGGCTTAAAGTCATCTTCCATAAGAATTTTATGCATGCAAATTTCCGGGCTAATTCCCTTGATGTCGGAAATGGACCAAGCTATTGCCCTTCTATGATCCCTCAAAACTCGAATCAACTTTTCTTCCTCCAAAGGAGTCAAGGTAGACGAAATAATTACCGGGAGAGAATCCTCCTTGCCAAGATAAACATACTTAAGATCTTTTGGTAAAGGCTTCAATTCCAACTTGAGCTCTTCCTTGACATCACAAGACAAAAGTTGTTCTATGTTTTCTCTTGGAGGTAGCACCCTCCCATAAGAATCAAGAGTTGTTAGAATGCTCAACACATCATGATCTTCCTCACTAAATGCATTTTCAATCACTAGTGCTCTTCCAATAGGATCCTCTATAAACAACACATCTCTTTTCTCTTTAATACAAGAATCAATCACATCAATCATGTAACACTTGGGCACCTCATCATCAATAGATTTCATGGCTTGAGCAAGATTAAAAGTAATTTCCTCATTATTGGCTCTCAAGGTGAGATTACCTTTTTCCACATCAATGATGGCCTTCCCGGTAGCAAGGAATGGTCTCCCAAGTATAATCGGCATGTTCCGGTCTTCCTCCATGTCCAACACTACAAAGTCTACCGGAAATATAAAATTGCCAACTTTGACCAAGACATCCTCCAAAACACCTTTTGGGAATGTAAATGACCGATCCGCCAATTGGAGGCAAATAGATGAAGGTTTCACCTCTCCAAGGCCAAGACTCCTACAAATGGACAAGGGCATCAAGTTAATACTAGCTCCAAGATCGCACAAAGCCTTGTCACAATGGAAAGATCCAATATCGAGGGGTATCGTAAAACTCCCCGGATCCTTGAGTTTTTTAGGCATCTTCCTTTGAATAATGGCGCTTGCCTCCTCTTTCATTAAGATGAGTTCGTTGTCAAGGAACTTTCTTTTTTTTGTAATCAACTCTTTGAGGAACTTGGCATAAGAGGGCATTTGATTTAAAGCTTCCAAGAAAGGGATATTAATTTCCAATTTCTTGAAGATTTCAAGAAACCTCATGAAGTGAGTGTCTTCCTTCTTAGGCTTGAACCTTTGGGGGTACGGAAGAGTAGGCATGTGCTTGGGCATTTCCTCCTTGGTGGGTGCATTTTTAGCCTTGCCTTTTGAGCTATCTTCCTCACTTAAAGGAGATGGGGCTTGAACATCCTTACAATCTTTCAATGAGGTGGGCTCTTGGAGAGGATATTCTTCTTGAATGGGTGGTTCCTTGATTTGCGTTACCACATTCTTCCCACTTCTAAGAGTAATAGCTTGGCAAGACTCTCTTGGGTTGACATCCGTATCGCTAGGTATAAACTTGCCTTTTTGAAGTTGCCTCATAGAAGTTGCTAGTTGGCCCATCTGAGTTTCCAAATTCTTGATCGATGCTTGAGTATTAGCTTGCATAGTCTTCATTTCATCCTCCAAAGCCCCAATCTTCTTGTTTTGGCCACTTGCCATCCCCCTAACTTCTTGCATGAATTCTCCCATCATGCCCTTCATAAAATCTTTCAAGGATGCCTCCGCTTCATTAGAATTCTCACCTAATGGTTGCATAACGCCTTTGGGGTTAGAGTAGTTGAATCCTTCGTGTTGACGGTTCCTTGGGAAGAAGTTCCCTCCTCCTTGCTTGGGTGGGTAAGGATTCCGGTAACCCAAAAAGTTTACATCTTCCACATCATCTACATCCTCACTAGCCATGGCTTGTTGCACTTTCCCCCTTTCTTGATTTTTTGACAACTTGGCCACCATGCTAGTGAGTGCCGAAAGTTGAGCTTGGAGGGAGGTATCTTTGTTTACCTCATACAAGCCATTTCCCTTCCTTGGGATCCATTTTCCACTAAGCTCAAAACTTTTAGCCATGTTGTTCAATAGCTCAAAACATTCCTCCACATCTTTCAACAACAAGAAACCACCGGCGGCAGCATCCACTTGTAATCGAGTGTTCAAACTCAGCCCATTGTAGAAAAGATGAAGTTGGTGAGCTTGATTAATATCTTGAGTTGGTACCCTCTTCACCATCCTCTTGAAACGCACCCACGCCTCCGCAAGTGACTCCCATTCATTTTACCTAAATGCCAACAATTCATTCTTAAGCTCAAATGCTTTTTGAGATGGAAAGAACCTCCGAATAAATGCATCATATAATTCTTGCCAAGTATGCACCGACGTAGGCTCCAAATTCTCAAACCATTCCGATGCTTCATCCACAAGAGAAAATGGAAAAAGTCTCATCCTTTTTGCATCCTCACTTACACCATCCAAATCAAAAGTATCACAAAGACGAATGAACCTCTTGATATGGTTGTTTGGATCTTCATCAAGATTCCCTCCAAATGGATGAGCTTCCACCAATTGGAGGACATGGCTGGGAATCACAAAAGCTCGCCCTCGAAGCGGCACCGGTCGTATCATATTATCATGGTCTTCCACCCTTTGAGGTCGAAAGTAATCAAGTACCGGTCTTCCTCGTCTTCTAGCACCATTTCCATTGTCCATTACCTCCTCAACTCCATTGTGATCCATGGCATTGACATTTCTTTCTCGTCCAACGTTCCTCAAATCATCTTCTTGGTTTCCTTCCATATTGATGGAACCGAAGGTACTAGTATCTCCTTCTTCAATCACCTTACTTCTTAGCCGAAGTTCTCGCAAGCTCCTCTCAATTTCTAGATCAAGTGGTAACACGTGAGAACAAGAGCTCCAGGTCATGCACTAGATGTACCTACAAATTGTCAAAAGGAGAACACACTAACTATAAGAACTAAAATCAAGTAGACAAGAGTAACCAATTTTCACTAATCACGATGAAAATAAAAAACAAAACTCCCCGGCAACGGCGCCAAAAACTTTGTTGTGAAAAATCAAGAGTTTATCAATTTAACCCTCAAAAACCCGCAAGCGAACGGAATCGTTGTGTACTTAGAAGTAATTAAGGGTATCGTCCCAAGAGAGTTTAGTGATTCTATCTAGATTCAAAGATCAAAATTGCTCAAGCTACTTAACTCTAACAACACAAGAAAAGTGACTCTAAAGAAGGTGAAAGGTACTAAAGAGAGAACTTAGAATAAAGGTGACTACCTCTCTAGGATTCCATTCCTACCCATTGCTACCCAAGAAAGTTGGTCCCCAAGTATGATGTTCCATGTGTGGTAGAAAAGATCTCACATCAAGAACCTCTCTCTCAAGATGGGTCTTTGCTCACCCTCCACTAACTTGGGCTTTACTCAAGCTCCAACTTAACTTAAGGTGGTTGAAGAACTAAACCTCTTTTGATTCCTAGTGTTCACTTAGATTATCTCTAATTTAAGTTAACACTATGCCCCTTCCATTCCTCTTTGTCACCCATAAAACCTTTCTCAAGGATTTAATGGACTAGTGCATTAGACATGGTGGCCTACCATTAATCAAACAATAAGCACAATGCAAGGAACAACACAATAGAACTCATCCATAAACACAAAACAACTTCATTAAGTAACAAGGGAAGGAAAGTCACCCTAGAGAGGTAAAGTGATCTACTCACAATCCATAGCCAATGTCATCAACAAATCCATAACAACAATATCCACGAAAATCATACAAATCAAAATAGAGAAGAGAAGAAACCCAAGAAACCCCCTCGAAGATTGTGCTCCCAAGATGAACAATCCTACTTCCAGCTTCCCAAAACGCCTCCAAAATGATCAATAGGCCTCTAGATGGGTCAAGATCAAAATCAGCCAAGAAGCCCCCTTTGGACTCTTTCTTCTCTTCTATTTATATCCCCTCTTCATTCCAGCCCTAAAGGGATAAGTATCACCTCTTCCCAGCCAGCTCATCAGGTGGAAATAGTGAGGGACCATAAAAAAAAATGCGAGCTTTCGGCAAAACAGAGCATCGCTGGCGACGCGTCGCCAGATGGCCAAAATGAGCACAGAATGATGATAACCTTGGCGACACGTCGCCAACCTTCGCGACTTCTGGCGACGCGTCGCCAGCCTTCGTCTTTACACTTCTCCTGCGTCCCTCGTCCAAATGCCGTCCCACTTGAGCTTGCTTCTAATGCCCTGTTCGCAGCACTGGACCAAACCTGCAATGAGCCATAGAACCAAGAAGAACTAAGCCAAAGGAGGAAAAGTCAACAGAATTTGACAGTCAAAGTTGTCAAAAGGTCAACACTTTGACCATGGATTTATGCACTTAACAGAGTAAAATTGTCCAATTTTCGTCAAAGGCAGTTAACAGAACATGGTTTGTGCCAAAGGCGGAAGAAAGAAGACTGTTTTTCCCGAACATGTTTTGTTCCAAAGGTGGAAAAAAGAATATGGTTGTTCCCGAACAGGAATGATTCCGAAGGCGCTTAACTGTTTTTTTTTTGCAAAAATTAAGTTTAACCGAAGGTGATTGACGAAATATAGTTTGTGTCAAAGGTACTTGCCTATTCTCGAAAGCCAAGTTTTCCAAAGAAGGTTGACCGAAGATGGTTGTCAAACATTCAAAGGGACTAACTTTCTTAGTCTTTACAAAAATAGTATGCCTCATAGCCAAAGATGGATAAAATGCCAAAGGATGAAGACAGTATTTGAGGTCATATTAATCAGGGACTTAGCCAAAATTTTGGAGAAAGAAAAGTTCCATTTCATTAAGAAAAGTACAAGGTGTAGAACTCCCTAAGTGCAAAAGAAAGAAGGCAAGGAAAAGGAGGCACCTACTGCTTGTCTTGCCCATCTTCGGGGTCTTTAGCATCTTCTGACCTGGCCTCTTCGTCTGCACCAACTTCGGTCACCGAAGGAGGGGGAACGGGAAGATTGAGAAACTCTACCCTCGACCATTATGAAGATTCTCCTTCGGGAATGTCTAGAGCCGTTGGAAAGGAAAGGTCGAGGTCGGGAAACTTGGACAAGACTTGGTGGCGAGCAAGGCAAAAACCGTCTTGATAAGAAGACTTAGTCACCTCATCGGACTTAGCCTTTACCGCATTCAAGTCCTCCAATTATTTCTTGAGGATCTCGACCTCCTTCTCTAGCTTCTTCTTCTTCTTCCTCTTCTTCTTCTTCTTCAGCCGATTGACCTCGGCTTGGAGTTTAGCGTTGAGCCCCAATGTCTTCATAAGGTCAGCAACTGCTTTCTCCTTTTGAAAAGCCTCATTCACCAAGGTCAGCGATATTACCCTCGCACCGAGGTCCGACACCTTGAAGGAAAAATCCTCCATAAGTCCACCTTGGCTCTTGAGCACTTCCTGCCCAAGGTTGGCCAACTCCTCTTTGGCGATTTTATTTAGCTCGCTGTATTTTATGACCGGGCTGGCAAAAAGTTCCTTGGCCTTGGCCAAGCTCTCCTCCGACCAACTTCGGACAGAAGACTACTTAGCTACCCAAGCCCGAAGGTGCCCATTGTACGCCAATAGTTGCAAAAGGTGAAGATTTCGAGTAAGAGTCAAAAGGCAACAAAGGCTCATAAATTTCCTAAGTCCTAAAGGGTTGAAGTCTACTTGGGCAGCTTGTTCACTCATCCTCGCAGTGAGGACCTCCTCTGTGAGGGACTGAAAGGTAGCATTTGTTATAATTCCCTTCACCATCTGAGGGTCCATCTTCTGGCTATCTTCGGAGAACAAGTTTATGTCCGCCGTGAAAGTCCAAAAATGCTCCCTTGGAACCTTATTCCTCGGGATTTTGGAGTCCCGAACTGCCTGCTTCCGAGCATGGTCCTCCACCCATGAAGCCTGCACCCTTTTGCCTGCAAAGTCACGCCGAAGTTCCATCAAAACGTTATCCTTTAGCCATTCATCTATAAGGTCTAAAATACCAAAAATTCCTAAACTCATAGAGGAATGGCTAAGGGACAAACCTAGGGGAAGTTCAGCGTTGTCTGCCTTAGAGTTGCTGACGTCGAAGACCTCGGTAGGAATACCTTTGCCCTTTCTTCTTCTGCGCTCTTGCAGTTCTTCAGTCGAAAGCTTCTTGACCGAAGTCTCCAAAACCTCGGCAGCCGCGTTGGGACTCAAAAGGGTAGAACTAATGGTCGGTTCTAAAGGTGGGTTGGCCCGAACAGGAGTTTGATCCAGCACCTTCACTTCCTCTTTGGGCGGAGGTGGAAGGGAGTCCTCTTTGGCTTTCTACGACTTCGACGCTGAAGAGGTACCACCTGGAGCCTTCTTCCTCTTAGGCGCCGCCTTCTTCTTTTACTACTTCCCCTTCTCGGCCTGGCCGAGGAAGAGACTTTTGTAAAAAGCAGCAGACTTGTTACCTATCTCTGCAAATAGAAGAACATCAATGTAAGTACAGAATGGTATAGATGAAAAAATCTGGGAAGGAACTTTCTCTCTTGAAGGGCCGAGTACGTGAGTTCACCCCGGAGGAGCTTCACTAACCATGCCTTCTTGCCATCAAATAAGGGCTTTGGCATACCATCGTAAGTGACATATTCCTTGATTACTTCGAGCTCCCGAAAGACCTCTTGGGTCATAAAGCTCCATCTGATGGGGAAGGGGTATAGAGAACGCGGAGGGACCTCGGGATCGCCATCCACGACAGCCCGAATACGGCTATCAAATTCTTCAAACTGGGACTCAAGCTCTAAGGTTAGCAGTTTCTTTGGATCCACTACATCAATATCAAGAACCCCCGAAGCCCATGCGGTTGGCATGTCCTTCCACTTGTCATCCACCTTAAAAAAAAAGAACTTCTTCTGCCACCCTCGCCAATTGTCCTGTGCTGAAGGTGAATGTATATTTCTTGCTCCCAGATCCTCGAGGAAGTAAGAAGTAGAACTCGCCCTTCAGAACAGGGTGAAGTTTGTAATATTGCATGAAAAAGATGAAAGTGGGCTCTATATTGAAGACCGCACACATGCAAAGAAAAGCGTTGAAGTAGGAATAAGAGTTTGGGGGAAGTTGGTTCATGGCTATGACATGGAACTGGCAAAAGTCGCAAACCGTCTTCGGAGAAAGATACCAAAGTTCGGCCTTCAGCTGAGCCTTGAAGACGGTAACCTCGTCCGAATGAGGAGCATAACTAGGCATACTAGGACTAGGTACCTTGGTGATGGCATAGGAAGGAAGAAAAAATTTAGCCGACCACTTCATCACTTTCTCTGAAGTGGCATAGCTTGGATAAGAGTTAAGTGGGAGCCAACTCTCAGGAATAGGATGAGCTTCAACTTGGGAAGAAGACATGTTTGGAAATGGAAGACCCTGACCTCGAAAAGGCAAAGTGAAAAAGAATTGAAACCAAAAAAACAAAAAAAACAAAAAAAGAACTTTGGAAGGAAACCCACCTAGTTCAGAATGAAGACAGGAACTTCGGAGATCACTGCAAACTTGCCAAAAATCACGCCGCCACTAGCACCACCACCAAAGATGGAGAAAGACAAGAGAAAATCAAATAGCAAAAGAGAGTGAAAGTTGAGAAGTTTGGAGAAATCTAAAAGGAGAAGGGTTTATATAGACCGAAGAAGGCTAGCGAAGCGTTGCAATAATGACCCTTCGCAAGCGAAGGGACGTAACTGATGTAATGGACACGACCGTTCGCCAGTCACCAGGTGACACGTGTCACTTGATGCGAGAAACAAGGGCACACCTTTTGACAGCTGGCGGACCTATGTAAGTCTAGCCCGAAGTGATGCGTCTACCTGGTTAGAAGATGTGACGATTCACTGGCAGGCATTTAAAAACTCAAAGGGGGGAATATTTACCCCAGTCTGAAGACACTACTTCAGAAACATCGAGAGTTTGGTCAAAGATCCTACTTCGACCAAAGGAGGCATCTTAAGCCAAAAGGAATGCCCATTCTGAAGTAGGTGACCTTGGTCAGAATTCGGCTATGCTGACTCAGACGTTTGCCACCTCCAACAAAGATTCTCACATCACTTTGGCAAAGTCTTAGCACCGAAGATACAACTTCAGCTTCCCAAGGGGGACATATGATAGCCGAAGGGCTATTACCCTTAAAAAACTCCCAAATTGGCTTGTTGAGCACTACCCTTGGTGAGTATGTGCGACCAACTCCGTATAAGGGGTGCCCTCATTGTTCTCTAAGGAAACATTGCCTTAAAGCCAAAACCACCCTCGGTGAGAGCCTAGCCCCGACCTCAGGGGAACACTCATACACCACCCTCGGTGAGGTAACATGACCAACTTCGGGAAAAGGTGTCTTTCACCACCCTCAGATCTACGAACCTACCAACCTCGGGAATATTGATCCACTATCCTCGATGAAGGAAAATGACTCTTGAAGGTGACCCACTCTGCCAAGGGGCCTTCCCTAATAGCCCTCGGGGAAAATCTCTGCCCGAAGGGGTCTAATGCCTCGAAGGTGTCTCACGGAAATATGAAAAAAATGGTTAAGGATCCTTTGACAAAGAGGCCTCGCACACGCCCCTGCCCTCTGGCCGGAACGGTCTATGGCCAGCTAAAGGTACCTATCTTCAAAGGTACTTATCGAATCTGACTGAACATGTGTCACGATCTGAGCAGGCTATGTCAAACGGCCTCCTCCCTCCACCCTCCTATAAATACGTAGGAAGGACCTTGGTAAGCATAAGACACATAACTCTCGCTATTTTCCTCACTCTCTATTCCTTACTACTACTACTCTCACAAATACTGACTTGGGCGTCAGAGGCTCCTCCCCCGGAAACACATTCCGGGCTTGTTCTTCTAAGTGTTTTAGACATTTTCACGCCGGAAGTTCTTCCTGCAGGCCAGCATGTCATTTGACGAAGATGCCGCCGGGCATCACTAAGAATTGTGCATCACTCTCTCCCTGGAAAGCTTTAGAAAGCCATAGAGAGCAAACACCCAAGGGCTTTTTTATTTTTGGGATTTTATGATCTTATATAAAGGAAGGGCTTCCTTGATATAAAAAACAATGCCAAAAAAGAAAAAACAAAAATACATTAGGTAAAGTCCACCAGAGGTACCCTAACTTATTTTTTGTCTCAAATTGGCACTTAACCTTTAATTTGTCCTATTAAACTACCCAACCTCACTTGAGCATTTTAATTGAGTACTTTCCATCAATTTTACCATTAACTCAAATAAAAAATAATGATGTGACATTAAATAACACTAAAATAAATGCAAAATAACAACTTTAAACATTAAACTTTTACAATCACTAACCCTAACCCGTAAACCTTTTACAATCACTAATTTAGTCTATCTCTTTCCCACTGTCACCCAACCACCTAAACACCACCGTTGTTGTCATCATTCGCCTTACCTTGCCTGTGCCTACTCTCCCTTACTTCTGCACCATCCGGCCATCATCCACCACTTCCTCAATTCACTACTATCTAATAGCTCGATGATGTAAGAAATCTGATGATAGGCGAGATAGGGGTGAATCAATAAAGATTGGACAAGATAAGGGTGAATTGAGCAAGAATTAGTGAAACAAGGGTGATCAAGTGTGAATCGGTGAGACGAGGTGAGATGAGGATGAATCAAGTGTGAATCAAGTCTAAATTAGTGAGACAAGACAATGGTGAATTGAGTGAGAATCATCCAACCCGTCGCGCCACGTTGACTATGCCAATTGGTTTTCCTCCTCCGATTTCGAAGAAACTTGAGTTGGGTTGTTTGTGGAGAAATCCAATTGGAGGGCATTTAGCGGCTTTGGCTGGCTGGGCTAGCGGTTGTAGATGAGAGATTAGGGTTTTGGGGCCTAGAGTAAGGAAGTGCTCAATTGATTTTGGTGGAAGTTTAAGGGTTAGAATTAGTGATTAGAAAAGGATGAGGACTAAAGTTGTTATTTTAAATTTATTCTAGTATAATTAATGTCATTTCAAAATTTTCCATCCATTTTAACAATTAAATTAATTAAAAAACCCAATTAGGGCATGTAATATGAGATCAGGTAGTTCAATAGGACAAACTTGAAGGTTTGATACCTATTTGGGACACAAAATAAACTAGGGTACCCCTTATGGACTTTACCCAAGAAACATAATTCATGACTTCATACATCACCAACAAACTAATACACTACTTTGACTTTTACAAAAAAAAAAAAAAAAGAAATAAAGATAAAGATAATAAGAACCCGAAAGCACATGGAGGGGACCATCTTGGGGACCAAATGTGATAATGTTTAGAATTATAACTAAAGGGAGTTGATGGCTCCTTATTAGGATCTTCACATAATAATGTAGGCCTATGGGCTCTATGCAAATGAACATAGTCAAATCCACAGCCATAATTCCACAGTGATAATTTGTACCATTCTTATTCCTTGTGTCTGTCTAAGGTGGTTCTTCAACAATTATGCCCTCCTAAGTAGAATTTGGGGTAGGGTAATTAATTGTTAAAAAATTCACTCATTCTCTGGCTTCTCTAACTTGTCTAATTCTTTAATATTTTTCAAAGCATTAAAGAACTTCATGAATCATTTCCTAGTAGTTGACTAGATAGGATGGAAGTTCAGTATTTTTTACAAAGTTAACATGTTCATCTCTACCAAGTAATGATGTTCAACTAAATATAATTGAAATTTTTTAATTCCACATTTGATAACTAGGACTTTTTTGTAGGTAGAATGGTAATGCTTTCACTATCATTGAATTCACTGTTGTTGTAAGCATAGATGTGCCTTGTTCCATTTATCTTTATAAGTAAAGTCATTCCCCAGAATTCATCTGATGAGTTTGTCAAGAGGATTCTTCTTTCTTTGTTAGGAATCTTTAAAGAATGAAGCATCGGATAACCTACTTTAGCCGAAGAATTGCTTGGTGATGGACTGAGGACCACAGAGGAGATTTCTTTCAAGAAATCTTTAAAGAATGAAGGATCGGATGACCTAAGCTGTTCTCCCAAGAATGGCATTGTACAACAAAGGTACATCCAGGACCACGAATTTTGTGGTATGAGACAGATGACTTTTTCATCTGTTGTGATATCTATCAACATAAGCAGCAAATTTTTGGCAACAAGGATTAGTACCTCATCCTTCCCAACTCCATATAGTAGGCCAGCAAAAAGGACATTAGAGTTAGCCTCTCTATTAAGTGCTTTAATTGCCAACAATCCTTAGTATCATGCCCATTATCCTTATGATATCAACAGTACTTCTTTAAGTCACCCTTGTTCTTTGAACTCATAGGTGGGGTCCAATTTGGCGCTATGTTTTTCCTCTATAAGGTAAAGAATATGTTCACCCTGGTGTCCTGTAGTGGGGTAAGGATGGGACCTAGCTCTCTACTCATTTTCCTGGATAAGGGTCCACCATCCTTGACCTTCAACTGATCTTTCTGGGGGCTGGCTTGTTAAGCTCCTCAACAAGCATATATTTATTCACTCCATAAGGAATCCTCGATGTTCTAAATAGGATTTTCATCCAGGATACATGCTAACTTGGAATCCTTCAACAAACCTTTGGTGATTAGAGTCATGTGCAACTTAGGAGGTAGGCTCTGTACCTGGATAAACTTGGCTTTGAACCTTCTTATGAAACCTTGGCTAATTGTAAAGAGCAGAGCCCTGGATCATCACATTGATGATCTCCGTGAAACCTTTCAAAAAAATGAGGCAGTTTAACACGTGCTTGAACCCCAAGAAGTGGACCTTTGGGGTCAAGGCAAGAAAATTCCTGGTCTACATGATTGCAGAAAATGGGGATCAACTTTAACCCTAATAAAATTGATGTCATCTTAATAATGCTCGATTCTAAGGATAAAAGGGACATTCAAAGGCTAGCTAGAAGCTTGATAGCCTTTTAGCACTTCGTTTCTCAATTTAACAACTAATGTTAACCTTCATTTCAAATCCTCAAGAAAGGTTCAAATTTTGAATGGATGGAGAAATGCATAATGGCCTTTAAACATATTAAGAAGTACTTATGCCAACTTCTAACACTTAGATAAACTTATCTTTGCAACCCTGCTAGTCTTATACCTCATCATCACTAATGCCTTAATTAGTGAGGTATTAGTCAGAAAGCAAGGCTTTGAACAATGGCCAGGCTACTATATTAGTCAGACCCTCCAAGAGCATAGTCAAGATATCCTATCCTACCAAAGGCTGTATTTGCCCTTATTGTGGCTTCCAAAAAACTCTAGCCCTATTTTTAGACCCCATAAGTTCATTGTCATAATAGAGCTTCCTTTGAAGAATATTCTACAAGAGCTAGATCATCCCAGCAGATTGGCAAAATAGTGTATTAACCTAGGAGAGTTCAATATCCATCACAAACCCTAAAAAGGCATTAAGTCATAAGCTTTGGCTGATTTTATGGCGCAAATGACTCCAACCGAGAATGATCTTGTTTAAGAACATAAAATCAACGACCCTTCATTAGCAATGTATGTCGATGGGTCCTCAAGTCAAGACCACCATAGATATGAAGTCATATTGAAAATCCCCTTAGACATGGAATCAATGCTAAAAGAATGGTTCAAATTTCCTATTACCAATAATGTGGCAGAATATAAAGCCCTTATAGTAGGGCTAAAGATGGTTGGCCGAGCAAGGGTGTGGTGCATGATAGTCTACAGTGACTTTTAACTAATTGTTAAACAAGCTAAGAGAATGGAAGGAGTGAAAGATCCTACACTTTGCAAGTACTTAATCTTGGTCAAAGACTTAATGAAGATGTTTGATTATGTGTTGGTTGAAAAAAATTCAAAGGGCCAGGAACTCTAAGTCAGATGCTTTTCTAAAGGCTGATAAGAAGCCATGGTAAAGGAACTCTAGGGTAGATGCCTATCGAAAGGTTTAAAATAGGTTGTGACAGAGGAACTGGTGGAGCCCTTGATCTATCTTTTAGAGTACTAAGCCCTCATGAACAAGGATTGAATGAAGCCAATTTGGCTCTATCTTGAGGTGAGACAACTAATAGGAACCCAAAAAAGTAGAAGAATGTGATGGTTTCATTAGGATGATTTATTGTTATTAAAGAGAATCTCTATAGAAGAAGATTTTCTTCATCTTTACAGAAGTGTCTAACCATCCAAAAAGGGCAGAATGCCCTTTAAAAGATCCATAAAAGAGACTATAGAGCCCATGGTGGCAGATTTTTTGGCACACAAGATGTTGAAGTAGGGATCATTTTGGCCAACTATCTGATACAAAAGGATACTCGAGACCTCGTATGTTGATGTCTTGCTTTCCAACTTAACTCTCACCTGCAAAGGTTGCACTTGTTTAAAGTTTCATCAACTACCTACCCCTGCTCATTTGCTATGTGGGGGTTAGACTTAATTGAAGCCTTAGCTACGGTGCCTGGATAAGTGAAATACTTTATAGTGGTAGTGAACTATTTCACCAAGTTGGTGGATGTGGAGCTCTTGGCAACTATCATGTCCCTTTAGATTATAAGATTCCATTAGAAGTACATCGTCTACCAATTTAGATGCCGACAAGCCAACTTCACATAATGGAAAACAGCTTGATAATGCTTAGGTATGGAGATTTGCAGAAGAAAAAGGCATTTGCCTATACTTCGCCCCCATAGCCCATCCATTACCAAATGGCTAAGTTGAGGTAACAAATGTCAAAGGGATTAAATGTGATCTTTGACTGATAGCTATTATTGTCAAATCACTGTTGTAAATATTATTTCCTTACTTTGGATAGGTTGGTTATAAGTATGCTGATGTATACAGTAGTGGCAATCTTTAGGGGCTAAAAATCAGCTTGTATTATTTCTATTTGTATCTTGTATCTTATCTATATAAGTCAAACCCTACACAGTAGAATGACAGGTTTTTTGACTAAAAAGACTCTCTAAGTTGTCGTGGTATCAGAGCCATAACTTTAAATTTTTGTTTGTCTCTTGTTCTTAAGTTTCCTAGACTCGGTTATTCTTGTTCTCTTGATCATGTCTACAAATAAATCAAATTCATTTTTTATTCATTTAATGGTAAGAACTACTATACTTAGGCGTTTTACTTCATGCTTTTCGTCAAAGGTAAAGAGCTGTGGGGACATGTTGATGACAATAAACCTACTCTTGACAAAAGCAAATATGAAGATTAGCACGCTAAGAGGGAAGTCAAGGATGCTCAAGTCATGTCATGGATTTTAGGGTTTGTTGAACCCAAGATTATAATGGATCTTCGTCCATCTAAAACAACAGCTGAAATGTGGAATTACCTAAAAAAGATCTACAGCCAACAAAATGCTGCTCGTTGGTTTCAGCTTGAACATGAGCTGATTGTAATTCATCAGGAAAATCTCTCTATTTCTGATTTTTATTCTAGTTTTAATAATCTTTGTACTGAATACACATATATTGTTCATGCTCTCTTACCATCTGAAGGTCTTAACTTCGTTCAATCTATCCATGAAACTATGAATAAGGATCAATTTTTGATGAAATTGAGACATGAATTTGAAGACACCCGATCCAATCTTATGAATTGAGAATCAGTTCCCTCATTAGATGCATGTCTTAATGATTTACTCAACGAGGAGTAGCGTTTTCTCACTTAAACCACCGTGGAACAAGGTAGACCACATCTATTCTTGTAGCCTATGCAACACGAGGTAAACCAAGAAGCCAAGATATAAATACTGTTCAATGCTTTTGTTGCAAAGAATTTGGTCATTATGCCTCCAATTGCTCCCAGAAATTCTGCAATTACTATAAAAAAAATGTGGTATCATCAAGGAATGTCCAACTTGGCCCTCAAGAGATCTGAGAAAGCATATTCTATCTCAGTTGGTTCTTCTAGTGTTGGAAGTTTTGTGGATACATCACCTCTTACACAACGTGCTCCAGCTCCTACCCAACCAATGACACTTGAAAGGATTCAATAAATGATCATTTTTGCACTTTTAGCCTTAGGAGTCTCAGGTAAACCCTCTTCGACCTCCTCTCCTTAGTACTTTAATTCCAGAGCTTCACATCACATGACAAATAATGCTAATTCCCTCACCAATGTAAATAAATATTTCGGAACTCTTAAAATTCATATTGCTGATGGTAATCATTTACCTATCTCTTCCCTTTCTAATTTATGTCTTAGTGTCCTCTAGTCTCACCACCAATCATGTATTTGTTGGTTAATTGGTTCAAAAAAATTGTAAAGTGGAATTTTCTAAATCTTGTTGTGTTGTGCAGGATCAACAATCCGGGAGGATGACTGTAAAGGGGCCTAAAGTGGGAAGGCTATTTCCTCTTTAATTTCCTTTATCTTCCTTTTTTTTTCCCTCTATCACTTATAATTCTGCTTAGGTTGATTATAGAATGTAGCATAAACGTATTGGACATCCAAATCCTAATGTACTTCATGCTTTACTAAAAACTGGTTTTCTTGTGACTAAGAATCTTTATCTCCTAATGCTGTTCAATTTGATTATGATTCTTGCAAGCTTGGCAAAAGTAAAACTCTACCTTTTCCTATTCACACAAAACATGAAGTCGAACATTTTGATCTCATACATAGTGATGTGTAGGGTATGTCACCAACACCTTTCATGCTAACTACAAATACTTTGTCACTTTTATTGATGATTATAATCGTTTTTGTGAGGAACTGTCCTAATAAAAGCCTATTTAGTACTTTACTTAGGCTAGATCATTTTGTTGCCTAATCCAAACTCTTAATTAGGCCAGAATCATTCCTTATTTTCAAGATCTTTTGCTAAGACTTACTATGTAAATCCTAGTCACTTGCCCAACATCTAGTATTTACTTGAGAGTTAAGAAAAACATTTACTTAATTTCAATAAAACATTTAAGTTTATGAAACTAAGATAGTGGTTTGGTGGGATTTAATGAAAACATGAATAAAATATATGCAGCCGTGTAAGAAAACATTTTAATGCTTATGCATGCATAAGTAATATATCATGCCAAACCATGGGTGAAAACTACACTCATAGCAAGTAAATACTATGACAACATAATATCTAAGTGTTTTGCCTATCAACGTAAGCAAGTAATGTCATGGATTGATAAGCCTAACCCAAATAAATAATAATACATGTCACGGTTATGCTAAGTCAAAGTCAATACTAGTAGACCACTTACTAGCTACTACCACCGTGCTACAAAATAATCATGTCCCAAATGGTCGGCAGGCCCATATTTGCCTACGAGAAAAAACCCAAGCAACGAGTGACGTAAGAAGTCCTTGCCCAATTACCTTGCTATATAAGGAAAATAAGTTTGGAGTTAGAATCTGACCATAAGTGCATGAAACATATGAAAAATGAACATGTAGTGTATACAAAATGTACCTATGAGAAACCAACAAACAAGTATCAAATAATCACTATGGATTATTTGGCTCCTGCACAATATTATCTGCATATTAACAATAAGGGTAAGTATATTAAATACTTAGTAAGACATTCTAAAACAAATAATACATAACAACATCACACATAATGGACCATATGCACACATTGCCATGCATGCATGAACCTTGTCTATAAACTATATAAGCATGCCATGAGTTCTTATGACGTGGACTATTATAAAATGATCATCATATCATGCCCTTTTCAGTACATGACTCCCCATACTTCACACACAAGCAAACAAACAAACAACAAATAAACAAAACACTTATGGGTTTATTTTTGCCCTTGAGCTTGCTAGCTTTCACTAGCTCAAAAACTCCCTTATTGTATGTAGCATGGTTTGACCTAATTTGATGTGTGTCCTAGTGCCCTTGGATGTATTTTGCACTCTCTTAGGCTCTATGCCCCATTGGGCCAATGTGTGTGCTTATTTATGGCCCAAGTCATTTAGTAGGCTCAAGTGCCGTTTGGGCCTTAGGGTTTTTACCTGTTAATGTTGTGCCCAAAAATCAATCATAAAATGATTGTATTTTTGCACATTGAGTCATGATATTTTATTAAGGAATTAATCCCGTAATTATGTTCGTTGTTTTGTTTCTACATAATGTAATAAACATAATTATAACCTTAAAATAATGATATTCTTAAATGTCCCTGTTCTAGTATTATCATGGAGCAAGTTACAATAATACATAACAACTAGTATATGTGGAGACTAATATGATATATGTAGTCTACATATGTAGTGTACATATGGGTACAAGTTGGAGAATTTTGTGTACTTGACTAACCCACCATGAGAACGCTATATGGATCGTTATATGAGTGTCATAAGTGATTCTCATAGTGATCATGTATATGTAGTCATTTTACCTAAGGTCATCAAGGTTCCCTAATGTGAATCACATACTTTGATACTTTTCTTTGTTGCTCCTAATTGAGTGAATTTGAATGAGGTCATTGGATATAGCTCATATCATGTGGAGGGTTTTGTATGATCAAGATGATATTTGTCCCTCTTATGTAACGGGAGTGATATCTTCGGGCCCCTTGATAGAGTGAGACTAAGAAATGCATGGCCATGCTCAGATGAATTGATATATGATATCAATGTCATCAATTTAAGTTAGTCTACTGGGTAATCAAAAAATCAAAGATTGAGCTATACGAGAGTGATACATTTCATATGTCATGCTTAGTCTTGATAGCTTGGACAAATGGACAATGACATATACAGATAGTGATCATAAAGGTTTAGTCGAATCATTGACAATCTTGTCACTTGGATAGCAATGATGTGTTGCTGGACACCACTCATTGCTTATGATCATAAATGTGTTTATGATCATTGCCAACATGGTAAGAGCCTATTAGGTAACACACATAAAGCCCATTTGGATTATTTGAGTCCATGGGTTAATTTATTTGGGTTATGATTTCATGATAATCTCATATTAATAATTGGCCCAAAGGTTGAGCCATTATTAAGCCCAAAATTAAATCTAATTGGATTAGGGATTTAAAACCCATTAGACCTGAAAGTTGAGTCTCACTATAAATACAACATATAGTGAGAAATTCATAGTTTTTGCCCTAGCCTCCCAAAAGTTGTAGCCATACTCTTCTCTTGCCATTCCTTGAAGGATACAAGCTAGCACTGCAAGCGCAAGAGAAATGCATTTGCCGGGACGTGGTGGAAGCGTGGTAATCCCAAGAAGTTCGTGTGCATACTATAGAGAGCTTGAACACGTCAATTGTTTAGGTTTTGTGTTTTGACTCTACAGTTGGGTGAAAGATCTCTACCAAATTAAGTATGAAAAATTTTGAACACCCGGTTTACCCTGTTTTACTTGAATCTTGAAGGGTTTCGGTTATATTCTGTTGCACTTGTTTGGCTCTCAAAACTACCGCGGGCTTCCCCTTATAGGTCATGCCCAAAGCATAGCCCATGGCCCACATGGAAACCCAGCCCTTAGGGCATGCCCATACGGCCCCTAGGTGCGCACAGCCACGAGCCCATAGACGTATGCACACACACACCCCCGGGTATGCCATTGGGAGCCCTTTAAGCATACATGGTGGCGCGACCCCTTGGGCGCACTTATGTGCACCTTGTCACATCCAACTCACCATGCTCCTAAGCACCCAAAATACTCACGCACCTAGGAGCCCATGCCACACATGCACAACCACATGCCAAGCCCTTGAGTTTGATCACAATACCTACACACCCAAATTGAGGCACACCTTTCTTATGCTTGCTAAACCTTGAAGGTTCAGCCACACTCATCTACCAAGCACCAAAGGCTTAATCCATACACCATTTTACCACCCATCCACCAACGACACCACTTATTACCCAAAACTAGGAGCTAAGTCTGACCTTAGTGCCACATGAGCCCTTTTGGCAACCCCGTGCCCTTTTTGCCCTACCATTACTCCTAGCTTTTACATGGCTAAAACATGGCCAAAGCTTCTCAAAAAGAGATGGGCTAGAACACCTTACCCTTGTGTAGATCACCACCTTACAAGCTCAAGTTTTAAGCACCAAGAATCCTTTCTTAGTCTCCTTGGACTCCCTTAACTACATAGTAAAATAACTACTTGAACAATCAATATTTCTTAGCCTAGGGGAAACATTTTTTACTGCACATGAATAGGCCAAAGTGACCTCTTCACCTTAGTAGAAAATCTCAAATCAAAACTTCTTTCCAAAGCTCCACAGTTCTTCTTATTCTTACCAAGCTTAACTTTAACAGCCAAGGGTTTTTATGAGTATAATGTTGTTGTTTAAAGAAGAGAAAAACCTAGATCTAGTAAAATAAGTTTCTCACCTTAATAAATAGCCCAAAACTATGGCCACCTCTTGGAGAAAAACCAAACTCGTAAGCCTTTCATTGCAACAAACATACTCTCTCCTTGATTTTTCACTTACAAGCTCTTTTTATCTTATTTTCCCTTCATTTTTGTGGTGATTTTTTGTATGTTTGAGGGTTTAGGACATGATAAATGGGTAAAGGAAGAGAATAAAGTAAGTTGGTGTGTTTGGGGATGAATAAGGATGGAAAATGGGTGAAAGGGTTAAAATGGTAGAGGGTTAAAGTAGTAAAGGGTTAAGACTTTTACAAGGTTAGTAGCGGTTTAGACTTCTTAACCAAGGGAAATAGGGGCTCTTCCACATTTTTGGAAGCTTATTTTTTGCCTCAATACCAAGTTGCCTCCGTCCTACAAGTGCACAAGAGTTAGATGGGTGAAAAGTTGCTTAAACCTTGGATAAAAAGATGTCACCTCTATAAAATTCTCAACTATGTCTCTAATGAAACTTTAAATCTTAGGTCTACTTCCAACCATGTATTTTCCTACCCTTGACTAGGGTTGACTCTATTTTACCAGGTTTGACTTAGGTTGACCAAGTTTGACTAACCAAAATTACCAAAATGTCATTTATAGCTTCACTTATAAGAAAAATCTCAAACTTGGCCAATTTAATTTTAAACTTCACCAAATGGTTTCAAATGCCATTTCTCACCTTCCCAGACCCATTTTGACCGTATTTGACCTAAAAATTACCATTTTGCCATTCTTTGCTTCTTTAGCAAAAAAAAGCCAATCTTTGGTCAAATTGAGTTCAAATTTCATCGAGATGTTCATTTCACCTCTAGAAGCTCAATTATAACTCTATTGGTCACATTTTGACCTTTGACATGCCAAATTACCAAAATGCTCCTAATTGCCCTTGTTGTCAATTTACCTTAGATTTTTAATCCTATAAACTCCAAGCACTATTTGACTCATTGACTTGACTTAAACCTATCTTGAAAATGTAATCTTATCAAGGATGATATAAATAAAATAAATTAATTACCCGATAAAATGAGGGTTTTCACAGTTTCACATGGATTTATTTTCCCCATTCCAAAAATGAAGTAGTTTCTGTTTTTAAGATTTTTCATGCATATATTCAAACCCAATTTTCGACCAAAATCAAAACTCTTCGTTCTGACAATGGGGGTGAGTACATGTCTCATTGGTTTCAGGAATTTCTGAAAACTAATGACATCATCTCTCAACGATCTTGTCCTTAAACACCTCAACAACATAGGGGTGGCTAAAAGGAAGAATTGACATCTTCTCGATGTTGTTCTCACCCTCTTGTTAGAATCATCTACACTTTCTTGATTTTGGTGTGAAGCTTTCTCCACTGCCATTCATCTCATCAACATATTACCCTCTCCCTCATTGAATCACAAATCTCCTTTTGAAAGGTTATTTGATCACCTTCCCAATTATTCCAATCTTCGCACCTTTGGTTGTGTTTGCTATGTCAATCTTCCCATACAAGAATGCACAAAACTCATGGCGTAATCAATCCAATGTGCTTTCCTAGGATATTTGATACACCATAAAGGTTTTCTTTGCTATGATCTTACTTTGCGTCGTATTTGAATTTCTACAAATGTGATTTTTCTGAAAAATAAATATTTTTTTTTCTAACTCACCAAGATCGTGTTCCTCCTTCTTTTTCTATTTTGCCTATGTTTACCAACTCTTCTACAGATTTTGTTCAAACTAAGCCTCTTCTTGTTTATCCAAAATGCTCATCTACCATATCCAACCAACCTCTCATGCCCCCTCAAGCTTATTCCTCAACCGCTGATCCTGTTTTACCAACCTAATCCCCTCTTCTCAGACGTAGGATTATGGACCATGGACTTCTGAATAGGTTTGGTTTCTCTTCCCCCAAATCTTTCACAGCCACTTTGTTTTCTATTCCTATTCATTCATCTTATAAATAGGCAATGGAGCACGATTGTTGGAGGAAAGCCATTGAAACAGAACTTTTTGCACTTGAAGAAAACCAAATTTGGGATGTGGTTCTTTGTCCTTCATCCGTGAAACCTCTTGGAAGTAAATTTGTCTTCACTATCAAGCTTTGATCAAATGGGTCCATGGGCTATTACAAGGCTTGGTTAGCTGTTCTTGGCAACAAACAAGAATATGCTCTAGACTATGCTGAGAATTCACATCGGTCACCAAGATGACCATAATACGAACGTTACTGGCTGTTACTGCTTCACAATCTTGGCCATATCAACTAGATGTTAAGAATGCATTCCTCCATGGTAATCTTAAGGAAGAAGTTTACTTGAAAATTCCCCTTAGTATGCATTATTCCTCACCTAATGATGTTTGCAAACTGAAATGCTTTTTCTATGGTTTGAAACAGGCACCAAAAGTATGGTTTGAAAAATTTTAATCAACTCTTTTTGGATTTTTTTTCATTCAAAGTCAGTATAACTCCTCCATTTTTCTACAAAGGACACCTAAGGGCATAGTTCTCCTTCTTGTTTATGTGGATGATATCGTTATCACTAGCTCCGACTCAGCAACCATCTCTGAGGTTTAGACTTTGCTGCATTCTATGTTCCACATGAAAGACCTAGGCCAACTCACTTATTTTTTGGGCTTAGAGGTCCATCATTGGCCTCAAGTTATATTCTTGAATCAACACAAGTACACTCAGGATTTGATCTAATTAACTGGTCTCACAAAGACTACTTTTGTTGACACCTCTATGGAACTTAATGTGAAATACCGATATGATGAATGAGAGCTCCTAAATGATCATGCTCTCTACTAAAAATTGGTTGGAAATCTTATCTATCTAACCATTACAAGACTTGATATCTCCTATGCTGTTCATACCATCAGTAAGTTCATGCAAGAGCCAAGCCATCTTCATCTATCCGCAGTATGATGCATTATTCACTACATTCTCGGTACAATAAGTTGTGGGTTATTCTTCCTTACTGGCTCTTCACTTCAAATGTGAGCCCATAGTGACACGGATTGGGCTAGTTGCCCTAATACTAGCAAATTTACAACTGGATGGTGTATGTTTGTTGGCGGTGCACTTATCTCTTGGAAATGCAAAAAAAACAGGACCACATCTCAAAATCATTCACTGAGGCGGAGTACTGCACCATGCCTGCTGTATACACAGAGGTCATTTGGTTGCGTGGATTACTCACTAAGATCAGACTTTGCCCGGATCAACCCACGCCACTACATGTTGATAACACTAGCACAATTTAGATTGCACCAAACCCGGTCTACCATGAACGCACTATGCATATTGAAGTTGACTATCATTCAATTCGAGAAGATTATGACCATCGTGTTATCACACTCCTCCATATCTCCACTACCTTACAAATTACAAATATTTTCACCAAATCCATGCCACATCAATGCCATCAGTTCCTGGTTAGCAAATTGATGCTTGTCGATTCACTTACATCAATTTGAGGGGTGATGTCAAAAAAATTAAATGTGATCTTTGACTGATAGCTATTACTGTCAATATCAATACTATAAATACTCTTTCCTTACTTAGGAT
Source organism: Aquilaria sinensis (assembly GCA_005392925.1). Lineage (NCBI taxonomy): Eukaryota > Viridiplantae > Streptophyta > Magnoliopsida > Malvales > Thymelaeaceae > Aquilaria > Aquilaria sinensis. Next base: position 33,905 of record SMDT01001642.1, read on the forward strand.
AGGTTGGCTATAATTATGCAGATGTATATAGTAGTTGTGATCTTTAAGGGCTGAAAATCAACCTATATTATTTCTATTTGCATATTGTATCTTATTTATAGAAGTCAGACCCTACACAGTAGAGGAAAGGCTTTTTGAATAAAAAGACTTTCTAAGTTGTCAGCAAACTTATAGATAAAGGAGGGTATGAAAAATAGGCTAGGCGAAGGCAAGGAAAGGTGGATAGAAGAGCTATAGAGTGCCCTTTAGGACTACCGAACAACCCTAAAAAGCCCACAAGAAAAAGTCTTATTACCTTGGTTTATAGGATGAAGGCACTTACACCAGTGGAAATTGTACAACCCATACCCCATGTCTAGATGTTTCATTCAAGGGCAAATGAGGAAGGCATGAGGGCTAAATTCACTGCTAAAAAACATGCATTTTTTAACAGTCAAATTTCCAACGGCTAAACAGTTGAAAATTTTCAATGAGAAGAGCCGTTGGAAAAAAGGGAGACGACTTTCTATCGGCCAAGGATTGGAAATTTTTAAGACCATAATTCCAACGGCCTGACCGTTGGAAATTTGCATTGGAAAAGTTTCCAACAGTCTAAACGTTAAAAATTTCAAAATCTCAACTTCCAACGCAAATGGTGCTATTCAATCAACAAATTTTAGAAAGTGAGGAGTATTTTTTAATTTTTTTAAAAAATAACAATAATAATAATAATAATAATAACAACAACAACATATGATATATAGTATATATAATATATCATATGCATATATATGATATATATATAATATAACCCAACCTATATAAAACTGTCTATTAGGCCAACATAACCTTAACTATATATACCCCCATATCTCAACCCTATAAACTCTCATCTATCTTTCAAGCCTTTCATCTCCCTTTTATTCCTTCTCTGTCTCCCACCCTCCACAGCCACCATCGCCTCTTCGCCTCCATAGTCATTATCGCCTCCTTGGCATCCTCCATAGCCGTAGTCACCTCTTCAGCCTTCTCATTCGCCTCGCTCCACAAACACTGTCGATGTTCATGCACATCCTACCTCTTCAATGTTCGTGCACAACCTTGCTCATCAAGATTCATGCACAACCTTCCTTCTCGTCATTCATGTACAACCTCCCTTCTCATTGTTCGTGCACAGTCTCCTCGTTGTTCATGCTTCCTCACCTTTTCCCCGTTCCTCGCAGATCTAATAAGTTTCAATCTTGTTTTTTGAATTTGCATTACTGTGCACATGTGATGGAATTTTGTGGGTTTGAATTTTGTAATTTTGAATTTTGAATAGATTTTAGATTTTGAGTTTTGCATTTTTGTGATTATGAATTTTGATTAGATTTCAATTTTTTGTGATTTTGGATTGATTTACAATTTCTTTGGCTTTGAATTTTTTCATTTTGAATTTTTGCAATAAAATATAAAAGATTAAATAAATTTTTAGTTAATAAAAAAATACAATTTTAGTACATATATTTTTTAAAAAATATAAACTATAATTTTTGTGAATATAAAATATAATTTTAGTAAAGTATAAAATATATTACTATGATTTATATATTTATTTTTTAAAAAATATTTTCAAATAGTTAGGTCGTTGGAAATTTCCGTGGATATATTTCTAATTGCCTTGGCCGTTGGAATTTTCCAACACTTAGGTTGTTGCAAACTCGTTGAACCATTAAAAATAATTCTTTGAGGTTTGGTCGTTGGAAATTTCCAATGGCTAGCTGTTAGTAATACTAATGGCCCACTAAAGGGTCATTGGAAATTTTTTCCCCAATGCATAGTTTGCCAACACACCATTTTCCAACAGCCTTAAGTTAGAAAATCTAATTTTTCAATGCAAGACCATTGGAAATCATCATTTTTTTAGTTTTGATTGGATCTCATTAAGGAACTAAGAGAACATGTCAAGGTTCGCATGAGGGCCCTCAAATAGAGGGTGGCTTCAACTCATTGTGCAAAAGTTCGAAAAAGACCCATCAGAGTGGGAAGAATGTTTCTCATTAGAGTCGTGCTAATAGGATGAAATCCAGGGCATGGGGTAATGAGGTCTAATTGAGATGGACCATATCTTGTAAGAAGCGAAGATAGAACAAGAGTCTACATGGTGACTGACTCCAATGGTTGAAAATTACCTAAAACCTACCGCTCAAATTATTTATAGGCTTATTTTTTGTAAATCATGATCATTCAACCTAATTATGATATCTACTGAGCATTCTCTAAGTTTCAACTTTGAAAATTTAAGCAAAGGAAAGACCAATCCAATAGTTATGATCCCTAAATGACAACTCTCAAAAAAATGGGAAGATCAGGCAAAGAGGCAGGATCCTGTGGCAACGTGGTTTTTTTTTTTTTTTGAGTCGCCACCAATCGATTTCACTTAGGTCGATTGGACACCTTAAAAATGGTCTACGAGAGTTCGAGGGTTCGGGAGTACGGTTACGTTAAAATAACTTTATTCTAACGCCCAAAATTGGCACCTTAGTTGATTTTAATTTTGTTTTGCTTGTTTTTAAATAATTTCAGTTAATTTTCAAACCATGGATTCTAACCGAATCACCCGGATATGGACTTCTAAATCTTGGTGCTTGATTTTTATTCATTTTTATAATAAATTTGATATTTCCAAACCATGGGCTCTATCGAGTCACCCGGATGTGGAATTTAATGAATTTTAATTTTTATTTGTTATTAAATATTTTAATTAATTATCAATCAACATCATAAATTCTACTGAATCATCCGAATATGGATTTTAATGATTTTAATATTATTTTTTATTTTAATTTTTTTACACTTTTTATTGTTTTGAAAGATTTTTAAATGATTATCCAATCCATGGATCTCATTAGATCAACCGGATGTGGATCTTGAATTTGTTTATATTAAATGGTTTTTTTAAAAAAATACTTATTCAAAACCATTGATTTTATTGGATCATTTGGTTATGAATTTTTTTGAAATTATTTTAATGAACGGCATAAGAGGTTGGACTTTGTCATTTAAAGGAAAAAAGTAAGTGACTCGACATTCCAAATAACTAATAATGTTAAACAAGATAAGATGACGGAAAAATAAAAGACCGGGGGTTTGGTCATAATAGAAATAATAAAATAAACTACACAAATAATAAATAAAGAAATAAGATGGGGCTCTTGGCCAGCCATATAAAAAAATAAAAAAAAAAGGTAAATAAAAAGTAAGGTTAACCATCCACACAAAGAAATAATAAGATGAAGAAATTAAATAGAAAATAAATAAATAAAGAAAGTGGGATGCTTAGTCATTCACGTAAAAAAAAATTGCAGAAAGTAAATAAAAAGTAAATAAATAAATAAAGTTGGGCGCCTGGCCATCCACATGACAGAGAATAATAAAATACAGAAAAAGTAAATAAAAATAAATAAAGTGGGGCTCTTGGCCATCCACATAAAAAATAATAAAGTGTAGAAAGTAAATAAAAAGTAAATAAATAAATGAAGTGGGGCGCTTAGCAATCCACATGACAGAAAATAATAAAATGCAGAAAGTAAATAACAGTAAATAAAGTGGGGCGCTTGGCCATCCACATAAAGAAATAATAAGATGCAGAAATTAAATAAAAAAATGGTAAATGAATAAATAAAGTGGGGCGCTTGGCCATCTACATAATAGAAAATAATAATATGCATAAAGTAAATAAAAATAAATAAAAGTGGAACGCTTGGCCATCCATGTAAAAGAATTAATAAAGATACTGAAAAATAAATAAGGTAGAGCATTTTGGCCGTCCACATAAGAGTAGGAGGTACAACCCTCCATAAGAAAAAGAAAAGAAAGTAAGAACAGAAAGAAAAGAAAAGAAAAAAAAAATTATTGTCAATGGCCTATCTGCAAGAACAAGAAAGTTAGTGGCTAAAATGAATAAAATTAAAAAGATCAAGGATTAAAGGGGGGTTATACCGAAAAGGGACGTAATTTGAGTATGACGGGTCGGGTCACGATTTTTGAACTGGTTTCGTCTCTGATTCTTTTTTTTTCTCCGGCGACGGCGGAGCAATCGGCAGCTGGGCTTGGCGGCGGCGGCTAGGGCGACTCCAGGGAGGTGAGTATGGTGGCCGGCGGCGTGGAAGACGGCGAGGTGGTGAGGGAACGACGTCGGGCGATGGCGGACGGAAGTCGTGACGGGGAAGGAGAAACGGCGAGGGAGCTGGAGCGGCACGGCTGGAGGGCGACACGACGGAGGCGGACGGCGGCGCGCGAGACTGCGAGGGCTGGGGCAGCGACGGCGTGAGGACAAACGAAAAAAAACGAAACGTCGAGTTGTCCGGCAGCAGGGAACAGGGGTAGAAGTTTAGGATTTTTCTGAGTAAGGGAGGAGTGGCCAGGGACTAAAGCTATAGTTTTCCTTTTTAAGTTGGGAGCTAAAATATTGCTAATTTCGTGTCTTTCTTTGCAGTTTTGGACCCCTATTTATATTAGTGGGAGCATTGGATTCCATTAATTAAAAAAATTCTAAATTTAATTAAAAACAGATTTAAAACATAATTTGGGAAAAATTACATTTTTAGTCCTTCACCTCTCACTGATTACTGGTATGGTCCCATATTTTTTGTGAAATTACACATTGGCCCAAATTTGTCTGTTTTGTCAATTTAGCCCAAAACCTTGCGAATAATTACCAGATTTCCCTAGAATTTCAAGATTTTGTCATATTTTTCCTTAACTTCTCAATTTTTTCAGATTGACCCCAAACTTCTCAATTTTGTCATTTTTTATTCCCCCTTTTTATTATTATTATTTTTTAATTTTTATATTTTTTATTTATTATTATTATTTTTTAACTAACCCTACGAAACGAAATGCCCCCTAAACTAATTTTTTTTAAATTTTTTTAAAAAAATAAAAAAATAAAATAAAATAACCGAATAAAATTGGATGTCACCAGATCCCTAAATAATGATTAAGAAAGACGCCATCTGATGCCGAAGCCATAAAAGTAGGGGTGAACATGGGTTGGGTAAACCTGAAATCGAAACCAAACCACCCCCATTGGGTTGGGTAAAAATTGATCATGGTTCTCAGGTTTGTTCCACATATAGGAGAACCGATAGTTTTTGGGTTGGTTCTGGTTTCATATGGAACCAACCCGAGGTGGAACCAAACCCGAGATATATATATAATTATATAATAAAAATTATAGTATTACTAATATATCCATACATATACACACACACACACATATTTCTTTGAAGTATTATAATGGTTATTTTGTGTTTTTATATTAAACTCTTAAACTAATGTTCTAAAGTTATAGGATCATTTACGAAATTTCTCCATATTTACTTAAATCACTTTGCTTCCTAGACCCACCACTCCTAAGTCATTTTGTTTTCGATCTTTCATTCAAGACTACTCTTTACGACACAATTATGATATTTTTTTCATTTGACTTATGCAAAATTAAAAATTTATGACATCAACATATTTTAGGTTTTGATACTGAAAAAGATGGTCTTAAATGCTCAATTTTCCATATTGAACGTCATACCAATATTGGAATTACTGGAATGAAGTAAACTAGTTAAAATAAAAGATACTCCACAAGCAACTCTTTTGAACCATTTTTGTAAGAACAACATTTTAAATTCTTTTGAATGTATCTAAGTATATATATTTAAATATTAATTTAATTGTATATTATGTTGAATATGTCATAAAACTGATTATGGATGTAGATTTATTGAATTTTGGTGTTGTTATAGGTATATGGTATAAACCGAAAAACCCGAGAACCAGAACCAATAAACCCAGAACCATAGTTCTGGTTCTGTTCGGTTCTTGGTTCTGGGTTGGGTAGAAAAATTTTGGAACCGATGCCATTTCAGGTTGGTTCGGTTCAACCATAAAACCAAACCAACCCAACCCATGCTCACCCTTACATAAAAGGTCCAAGAGCCTAAAGGCAAAAATGAGGCCACGAAGAAAGAAGCTTACTTTAGAAAGCCCGAATTTGCATAGCCAAAAGATTACTAAAAGCCATATTTAGCCCATGAAAGGTACATTCCCAGGCTTAGGCATCATCTAGACTAGAAATACGAGCCACCTAGACTGACAATACAAGCCTAAGGAACCTAGAATCGAGTGGAAACATTCCTATACGAACCTCTCGAGTACCGATCCTAATTAAAGGCGTTGTGGGGGAATGACCCCCCTCTGATTAAGAAATCACAAAAAAAGACGAGTTCTCTGAAAGTTGAAAAAATAAATACGATGGCAATAAGAAAATTCAAGAAGAACTTTTTATTAAGATTAATAAAAAATCTACAAAATTACAAAACTAGATCTCCCAAATTAGAGGTAGTTAAAGACTACCAGACTTGCTCCAGGGCTTGAAGAGAAGTAGCCCATTGTGAAGCTTGTGGAGATGATGCATGGAACTTCTTGTGAAACTTGTGTAAGTAGTACATGCCGACCTTCCTGAAATACCCAAGATGGTACCTGTTGAAGAAGATCTGCTGTTGATACCTAGAATTCGTCCTTAACTACTAGCTCTGCGGTTTTGGTCTTCCTTTGGAGGGGGCACCCTCAGCTTGTTTTCCATGGGCCACGCGTCCAAGGTGTCCCCTTGGTCGGCATAAGCAGTGAGTAAAGAAAGGTGGAGATTGGAATACTCTTTCCTAACTTGGAAGCAACAGGATAGGAAACCATCACTAAACTCCTAGAAAGCGTCCTTACTCAGATCCCTCTCTAGACTCTTGTTAACCAGGAGGAGCTTCGTATGTGAGAAATAAACTTCATGAATACAAAATATCCCATCACTAACAAGCACGCTGGTCATAATAAGAAATATCCTTCACCTCAACTAAATCATGCTTAAGTCTCCTCACATGTCCTAATGCTTCATGATTTGAGATGATCTTGTTAGCTGCAACTGCATTTAAGTAAGATTGACTTACCTTATGAAAAAACTGTAAGAAACCCAATACAACAGGTGCAAAACTAGAACTTGCACATGCAAGCATCATCTATTCTCAACCTTGCACATACTTCTCTATTTCATTCCTAAATTTTTTCACTTTTATAAATGAGTTCTAAAATGTTGCACCTATGTAAACAGTTAGTCCTAAAACTTCTAACTTTTCTAAGTAATTCCTATAATTGTTAAATTTCTAACATCAAATTTCTTAAATTTTAATCTAAACAGTTAAATAACTATTTTTTTAGTATACTCAAAATGGGTAAAAAATTTTATCAAATAATGAACTATTTAAATTATTAGTTTTTCTTTTTTCATAAATCATGTTTTTGTTCGGTAGCCATCTTTCATTAAATTTAGGACTAACTATTAACACTTTAACAAAGTTTTAAAACTAATTTAGAAATGTGAAGTTTTGGGATTTAAATAGAAAATTAGGACAAGTTTCACAGTGTCCTTTTGCCGAATGAGAATACAATTCTATTATTTGCCCTTTTATTTCATACAGATTTTGAAGAAAACTATGAATGAACATTCTTAGTTTTTGATAGCCATCAGTACTAATCTATTCAATGCTCTGATTTGCTCATTTAATTGAGGCCCATTAACCTTAGGCTTTTCCTCCTCCTGCTCAACTTAAGATTCAACAATTGTCATGTAGTTCACATAACTGCCACACTAATCCAAAAAAATGTAAGTCAGTATAAGGAAAGAGGCCAGTCCAAGCAGTCCATCAGGAATTAGGCACAAAAGGAAAAATAAAGTTATAAAATGTTAAAAAAAGTAGGTTGAGTTCAGTACCCCTCATAGACAAAGCAGGAACAATAAAATCCCGTAAACAGCTAATAATTAAGTAGTCTAATCAGCAGATACCAAGTGATAAATTATGTGACAAAGTTAGTATCATTTTATAATTGTAATAAAAATTATGTACTGGACCCATTTGAATTTAGAATTAATTACAATTTGTCCTCTCAAGTTTAGGTGAAAATACACTTTGCCCCCTTTTGTTTAAAAAATATACACTTTACCCTATGAATTTTTAATACAATCTAACAGCAACTTCTGAAATCTTAATTTAGACTGTATGATTGTCATCTTCAAGCAATTTCAATCTGTATAGTACTTTTTTTTTGTAATTAATTGACATTTAAAATATACTGTTTTAAAAATTGAAAAAAAATAAAGAAAAAAACTGATAATTTAAGATGTCTATTAACTGTAAAAAAAAATCATACAAATTGAAATTACTGAAAAATAACTACCATAATATCTAAATTAAAATTTTAGTAGTTATTGTTAGATTATATTAAAAATGTAGAGGACAACGTGTATACTTCTAAAACAAAAGAAAACAAAGTATAACTTTACCTAAACCTCAAGGGACAAATTATAATTTTCCCTTGAATTTATTGTGTTTCATAACTATTTGAACATCATCTAGTTAGAATTAATTTTATAGAACTTTTAGTAAAGTAACATTCTCCTCCACCATTTAGTTTCACCATCCAATTGAACTTTCAATTCCCTATAGAATTTTGAAAAGAAAATAAAAAAACAAAGAAAGATTCGTTCTAGGGCTTTAAAAGGAGTAAGATGGAATGCCCATCCGAAAGTATGATCCCACGAAAACTGGTCTGGATTGACTCTCTTAAAAATCTGATCTCAAGAAACTTCCGCAGCAAGCTTACCTCTTTTCTCTTTGATTTCAAATCCTGGGATCCCTACTAAAGGAAAGATACGTTCTGCCGTTGGGAGGAAATAATCAGCTGCAACAAACAGACGCAGGCGCCGGTCTATCCTGTGAAGGGAGATCCAGGAGTTTTCTTCAGTCCAGCCTCTTTTAAGGGGCCTCCTTATTTTGGCAAATCCATTCCATTTTCCAGTAGCTTCATAAATAGTTGGAAGCAAACCTGATTTCCAGCGTCTTTGGGGTCCACTGTTATTAGTCCCCATATCCAAATATCTGATTCAAATGGCATATTCATTTCAAGTTGTCTTGCTACAACCGAATGCCCAGCATGACCTAATAAATCCACCATACAGGCATAGCTCTTGATTAGGCTGGCAACCTTATGTCTCTTTCATCTCCTTGGAAAGTTCTCTACCTTCTCGCACAAGACCTGAATAGAATGTGAGAACAGAATTTAGCAGGCCCGTCTTTCTGATAGAATCTAACAATCAAACATTACTTTCAATGTAGAATTACCATGCGGGGATGGAATCCACACTGAATTCATGATGCCACAATACTTGTTCCAAGATGAGTCAAACGGCTTGACTATCTTTAGAAACCAGCCTTCAAGAAATTTTTCATTTAAGCTTACCTCTTACTCCTTTAATTTCAAAGTCTACGATTCCCAGGAGCTGGAAAATAGCTTCTACCTTTGGATGGGAATGATCAGCAACAACAAATTGATGCATCTGCCCATCTATCTCCAACCAGCTACATCCAGGAGTTTTCTTCAATCCCTTCTCTTTAAGTAGCCTCCTTGTTTCAGCAAATTTGTCCCATTTGCCAGCAGCTGCATATATACTTGAAAGCAAAACATAATTTCCAGCATTTTTGGAGTCCATTTTCACAAGCTTTTCAGCTGCAAATTCAGCATTATTGGTTTCAACGTGCTTCTTGCATGCACTCAACAGAGGTCCCCATGTTCGAGCATCAGGCTCAAATGGCATATGACTCACAAGTTCTCTGGCTTCAATCAAATGCCCAGCACGACCTAATAAATCCACCATGCAGGCATAGTGCTCTTGATTGGGCTTGCAGCCATATGTTTCTTTCATCTCCTTAAAAAATTCTCTACCTTCTTTCACAAGACCTGAATTTACACAGGCTGTTAACACCGCAAGAAATGTTACCTGGTCTGGTTTCAAAGCCAGCTGCTTCATATGATCGTACATCTGAAAACACTGATGCCAGTCCCCATGCTTAGCATAAGCGCTGATCATAGCATTCCATGTGATGACATCTTTACTATTGATTTCCTCTTCACCAAAGAGCTTCGTGGCCATATCTATACATCCACATTTTGCATAACTGATGAGAAGTGCTGAATTAACAGATGATAGCAAATTCAAGCCAAGCTTCACTGACAATCCGTGAAGATGTTTTACTTGTTCTAGGGCCCCAATATTTACACAAGCTGGCAAAACATTAATTACTGCAACAAAATCAACAGCAACATCACTAGACTTCATCTTAGCAAAAAGTGACAAAGCCTCAAGATTATTGTTGTGTGTAATATACCCTTTGATAATTGAACTCCAAGAAATTGCAGTTTTCTCCTTCACTGCATCAAAAATTTTTCGTGCATAGCTCAAACAATCACATTGACAATACATATCAATTAGCGCATTATGAACAGAGACTTGATCATCAGAGCCATTCCTCATCACATGTGCATGCATTTGCTTCCCGTGCCTTGCATATTTCAGCTGACGGAGAGCTGAAATGGAAGGAATAGCTGTAAACATATCCGCTCTAATTCCAGACTCCGCCATGTCTCTCAATAGTTCAATACACTCCCTCGGCTTTCTCAGCTGAGAATAGGCAGAAATCATTACATTCCACACAACACAATCCCTCTGTAGCATTTTGTCGAACACCAACCTTGCATTCTCCAAACTCCCCAGTTTTGAATACATAGACAATACATTAGTACTCACAGACAAATCCTCACTCATATTACTTGTAATCACAAGACAATGAACAGCTCTCCCAAAATCTAAGACACCCAAATCAACACTTGATCTCAGTAAGTCAATCATCGCGGCGGGTTTGAGTTCAGCATACCCATCCATGATCATCTTCCTAAAGGTCACAAATTTCTCTTTCCGACTTCCATTTTGAGATGATGTAGAATTCGAACGACCCCAGTACTTCCGGTACAGACTGCGAAAGCCGTAACATGCATGCAAATCAGTAACTTGGGGGAATTCGTTGGAGTCCATGAAGAATATACATCGCACGAATCTGTGTTTACCTTGCACAAACTTGCATCCCAACGAAGTAAACAAAATGAGAATGTTGATTCGTTTTCCGACCAACCCGTCAGGAATTAGGCACAAAACACAGTGACCAAAAGTTAACCTGATAACAAAAGTGAGAAGTTCAAGGGATTACCTGAACAGGGGCGGGCAAAAACCTCTCGATACCGAAAATTAGAGCAGGTCTACTGTCGACTCCAGTTCCACAGCCCTGCTTCTTCAACAAACTAGCCCCTGAGTGAGTCGACGGAAAGACCCGAGGGACTTGCAAGTATCTTCTTTTTAACATGCAGGATACTCTTTTCAGTTTGGATTGGTTGTTTCTTTGCAAAAACGCCATCTTTTCAGTTGAGCGCAATAACAAGTGACATTATTTTCCAGCAAAGAGGTATCGTAGGGCTCTAGGACGATCGAACCCCAATCCACGCTTCTGGTTCGTCAGATGAGGGAGGGTTCTCTTCCGACCAGACCCGGAACTTCGGACTGTGTTGTGTTGCGCTGTGGTTCCGCCGGTCCGGAGCCGTGCGATTGGAACATGGAAGAGGCGTGCGATTGGAATATAAGTTTGGAATGTGTACGCAGAAATTGATTATTTTGATTAAAGATTGAATAATCGAGTTTTTTTATCAGCTACTTCAGTTTTCTCATATAATTCGATCTATTTGATTATTAGTACATAAAACTGAAACTGAACAAACTCAATTATTTAATTTTGGTTAAAATAAAATAAAAACTAAAAATGCACTCCCAATTAACACTATTGAATCTATAGTGTTATACTACAACCCAATGTCTTGACATAAAAGTATGAGACCCAGAATTTTCACATAAGCCTAATAAAATTGTTTTTGGGGATATAGTGCAGTAGATTTTATGTCTTTTTTGCTTTTATCATTTTAACTCAATTACTCGTTATACTTTGTTCTACACGAAATGTTCCTAAAAACAGTAACTATAGTCTTGCGTTGGCCTCAACTAGTTTTGTTAGGTTGGGTTTCGTTTGGACCTTTGTTTGGTTTGTCTTACTTTTTGTTGGGTTAGTTGTTTTGGATGTCTCTCATACTTCATCACCATTCTAGAGGAAGCAAGAGATGGATTTGTCTGTGTTCTTCACCTTGGTTTAGCAGATGTAAGAGATTAGGGAATTTCATCTTTGAAATTAAACATAATTGGGATGCTTTGATAGGATAAACTGATCGAATTCGCGCTCATAAGAAGAGTTCTATGGGGAGTTAAAGGATGAACATAGGCAGCTGTTGGAGGATGAAAAGCACAAAGAAGACAATCACGATGGCTAATGTGGCACCTGTGAGAACTCTCAATTTATTAGGTAATTAATTTGTTTTATTTGCATGATCTTTGATTAGATTACACTTGCAAGGTAGATTTAAGTCAAGTCAATGAGTCTAATAGTCCTTAGAGTTTATAAGATTAAAATTTTATATAAGTTAACATAGGGGCAACTGGTGGCAAAATGGTAATTTGGAGAGTTAAAGGTCCAACTTCGACCAAGAAAGATGAAATTGAGTTTTTAGAGGTGAAATAAACATCTCGATGAAATTTAAACTCAATTTGACCAAGATTTTTTTTACTAGCAAGAAAGGGAAAAATAGTAATTTTTAGGTCAAACATGATCAAAATGAGTTTCAGAAAGTGAGAAATGGTGTTTGGAATCATTGAGTTTTGATGAAGTTTAAAATTAAATTGATTAAGTTTGAGACTTATCTTACAAGAGAAGCTAAAGAGAGCATCTTGGTAATTTTACATGGTCAACCATGATCAAAATTGAGCCAAAGTGGTCAAACTTGGGTCAACCTTGGTTAGTTACTGATTTTGGCATGGCTAGTATTGGTGGAAAGAGAAAATCTAGCAATTTTTTTAAATGGAAACATATGTGAGTAATTCACAAAGGTGACACCCTTTTACCCAAGAGTTAAGCCACCTTTTCATCTATCAACCCTTGTACAATTATGGGTGAGAGACAACCTACTAATGAGGTGGGAGAAGCCGTCATTTCCTTTGGAAAATTGTCCCAAACCACTACAAAAATGTGCAAAAAGCTTAACCCTTTTCAACCTTAACCCTTCACCCATTTTTCCATCCTCATTCATCCCGAAACCCACGAACTCACTCTCTTCTCTTCCTCTCCTCATTTGTCTCAACCTAAACACTCAAATACTAAAAAAACTCACACAAAATCAAAGGTAAAAAGAGAAATGAAGAGATCTTAAAAAGGTTAGCAAGAAAGATTATTTGTGCCTACTTTAAAGGCTTTGGGGAAGCTTGGATTTCTCTTCAAATGGCCATAGTTTTGGGATGATTTTGAGGCAAGAAATATGTTTGGATTCAGTTTATTTCTTCCTTCTTTAGATAAGTCTTTGTGCTCATGAAAAACCCATGTTTTGTGTATGGTTAAGCTTGGAAAAACAAGGAAAAATCAGGGAGCTTCTAGAAAATGAGCTACAGTTCTACCCATTCTAAGTGTTTTTCTTCTGCTAATGAACTGTGTCATTTGTTGGTCTAGTTCTTGATTAATGGTATCGCCCCTGGGCTAAAAAATATGTTCATAATATGGTTGATTTACCATGGTGAAACAAGAAGCTTCGTGGGACTAAGACTAGGCTTATAGGAGGTAGATTTTTGAGCTTGCAAGTGTGAAATCGAATCACAAAACCTGAACAGTTGACATGTTTAAGCCCTCTATGATATCCACACGAGCCTCTCGGGATCACCAAGCTTCCACCACGTCCCAACAGATCCATTTCTCTTACGCTCACAGTACTAGCTTGCGTCATTCAAGGAATAGCAAGAGAAGAGTGTGACTATCCTTTTTGGGAGGCTAAGGCAAGGCTACGAATTTCTCACTAAATGTTGTATTTATAGTGAGACTCAACTTCTAGGCCTAATGGGTTTTAAAGCCCTAATCCAATTAGGCTTTAATGTCGGGCTTAATAATGGCTCAACTTTTTGGCCCATTATTAATACGAAATTATTATGAAACCATAGCCCAAATAAGTAGCCCATGCACTCTAATAATCCAAATATCTTTATGTGTGCGACCCAATAGACTCTTACCACGTTGGCAATGATCATAAATCACATTTATAATCATAAGCAATGAGTGATGTCTAGCAACACATCATTGCTACCCAAATGACAAGATTATCGGTGATTCAATTAAACCTTTATGGTCATTACCCATATATGTCATTGTCCCTTTGTCCAAAATATCAAGACTAAGCACGAGACGTGGAATATATCACTCTCGTATAGCCCAATCTTTGGTTTCTTGATTACTAAGTAGACTAACTTAAACTGATAACATTGATATCATATATCAACTCATTCGAGTATGGCCATGCATTTCTAAGTATCACTCTATCAAGGGGCCCGAAGATATCACTCTCGTTACATAGGAGGGACAAATCCAGCTTGATCATACAAAACTCTTTGCATGATATGTGACATACCCAATTACCTTCTTCAAGTTTACTCAGTTATGAGCAACAAAAGAAAGTATCAAAATATGTGACTCACATGTAGGGAACCTTGATGATCTTAGGTCAAAAGACTACATATACCATGATCACTATGAGAATCACTTATGACACTCATATAACGATCCATGTAGCGTTCTCATGGTGGGTCGGTCCAGTAACAAGTTCTCCAACTTGTACCCACACGTAGACTACATATCTTATATTAGTCTCCACATATGCTAGTCGTTATGTATTATTGTAACCCACTTCACAATAATACTAAACTAGGGACATTTGAGAATATTTTTATTTTAGGGTTACAATTATGTTTATTATGTTACACAGAAACAAAACAACAAATATAATTGCTGGATTAATACCTTAATAAAATATCATGACTAAATGTGAAAAAATATAATCATCTCATGATTGGCTTTTGGACACAACACTAACAGATGTGTGTGACTAAACCTTTAACATTTGATAAGTATAAAAGAGATATGCTTCAATTTAGATGTATGTGTGTTGTGACCGAGCCCAAGGGCTGTGTGTGTGCGCTTAGTGTGGGCTTCTATATGCGTGTGGATTTAGGGTGCCTAGGGGCATGGTGGGTTGGGTGTGCCTAAGGTGTACATGGGTGCGCCCAAGGGAGCATGCAGCCTTGTGTGCCCAAAGGGCACCCAAGGGCGCGCCCAATGGTGTGCATATGTATACGCCATAAGCTTGGTTGTATGCACCAAGGGTGTTTATGTGGGCCTTAGGTTGCACTTAGGGTATGACCCACAAGAAGGAGCCCAAGGCAAAAGCCCTAGGGCCCAAATGACTACTAAGCCCACTAAGTTCCTTGGGCCATAAATAAGCATAGACATGCGTCTAATAGGCTAAAGGGTCTAAGAGAGGGCAAGACACATCCATGGGCACTTTAACCCACACTAATTTTGGTCAAATCCCACTACATATAATAAGGGATATTTGAGCTAGCAGAAGTTGGCAAGCTCAAGGATAGATGCAAAAATGTATGCTCAAAGACAAAATAGACCAATGGGTGTTTTTGTGTTTCTATTTGCTTGTTTCTTGTGTATGAAATATGAAGATTCATGTAACCAAAAGGGCATGATATGATGATGATTATAAAATACTCCACACTATAAGAACTCATGGCACACTCATATAAATTATGGGCAAAGTTCATGTATACATGACTATGTATGCATATAGCCCATTATGTGTGATGTTGTTATAACTTTGTTGTTATAGAATGCTTACTAAGTATTTTATATATTTACCTTTATTGTTAATGTGAAAACAACATTATGCAGAAACCAAATAATCTGCAATGATTATTTGGTACTTATTTGTTAGTTCTCATAAGTACATTTTGCATATGTTACGTGTCATTCATTTTTTATATGTTGCATGCATTTATGATCATAGTCTAACTCCAAACTCATTTGCGTTGCATAATAAGGTAGTCAGGTACAGACTTCTCAAATCTCCCTTAGTTAAGGTTTCTCTTTCCTAGGCAAAGGCAAGCCTACTGACCATTTGAGATCACATTTATTTTGTAGCATGGTGGTAGTAGCCATTAAGAGGTCTACTAGTATTGAATTTGAGTTAATACAACTGTGGCATTTGTTATTATTTATTTTGGGTTAGGCTTATCAACCCCATGACATTGCATGCTTAGGTTGATAAGCAAAAGACTTAATTATTGTATTATTGTAGTGTTTACTTGCTATGAGTATAGTTTCCACTTGTGGTCTAGCATTGTCTATTACTAGCGCATGCTTAAGCATTAAAATATTTTCTTATGTAGCCACACATGTTTTATTCATGTTTTTTTTAACTCAAGCAAAACTATTATCATAGTTTAATAAACTTAAGTATTTATTGAAAATAAGTAAATATTTTCTTAACTCATAAGTAAATATTAAGCGCTAAATAAGTGACTAAGATTTGCATAGTAAGTCTTAGCAAAAAAATCTTGGAAATGGGGAATGATTCTAACTTAATTAAATGATTAGATTAGGCAGTAGAATGATCGAGCCTAATTAAGGATTTAATTAGATAGTTATTGACACGGTTCCCTATAGCGTTAACTTTAGGCGCCTTAGGTCTTAGTTCCACTCCTCCTGTCACCGGTTCTAGTGAAATCTCCCTCCTTAGCTTTTGTATTGCCTATTATTTTGCTTTTCTTTCTTTATGTTTTTTTTCATTGGTCTTTTATTAGCATGTCTTCTTTTGTTGATCATTGGTGTGGATCTCAGCTTCATCTGAGGTTTGATATAGCTAGATGATGGGTAGAATTTGGAGTGTGTGCATATTTAATCCAAACTACCTCAAGTTTTAATTACCATCCAAACCTAAACCACAAGCGCACTGAGGCAGCCCTTTGTGGGCTTGCCTAAGAAATTTATAGGAATATGTTCCATACTAGTTGCAATTGGCTAATTCATTATGTGCTCACTAGTTAAAAACTTCATCCTTTTAGTTAATTAACCCACTATGCAACCATGCATTAGTAATGTTTTGACTTAAGTGATGAAACAAGTAATAAACATAAAACATTGCCATGGCATTTTGTTAAAATTGAGCATTAATGCCATCAAAACATACAAAACATTTATGTGATTAACTACACATAATCAACTGTGCTTAAACATCCAAACATAAAAAGTCTATGCTCACACCCAAAAGTGACTCTAGAGTCCAACTACTCAACCATGTACATTGGATATGAACTAGTGCACAAAGCTATACACTAGTGATAAACTACTGAGATCCATAACTAGCTCCCACCTCAAGGTCATACTCGAAGTATATGAGTTCCATGGTCTTCTCTTATGCCAAACAAGCTACTGTCAGCTAAACAAACAACTGTAGTTAGTACCATAACTCAACCAATAAGTAAACCACAATCAAGAATCATAAAGATTCAAATAAATCAATTACTTGCTCATCAGCCTAACTCAACAACCCTTAATGGTTACCACACTACAGAATCAACATCTGTGTCATAAATACTAAAGAAATGAGAATAAAGGATTATTAGTATGGGATCCTTCAACTTGTAAGAAAAACCCTGAGGACATGTGTGTGTGTGTGTGTGTGTGTGTGTGCAATCTACTGTAAGCTCAAACAGAATGAAGTTAAACTTATGCGTATAACATTTCAGTCCCTTGGAACTTGTTCTCTACCTAGTCCTCTCACGAGTGTTACTCCGTGTCTAGTGAGTTCTTACCTTTAACTCATTCTTAGAAAGCCTTGGCTTACTGATGTAGTAAGCTTAGCACACCATTTAGTCTTCCGTTGATTGTTGTACAGGTGAACATCGTGGATGCACCTTGCTTAAGTTCTAAAGAACTCAAGAGGTGTACTAAGCCTCCACATAGTGCCTCCAGTTATTACGCTTGCGTAGGTCACTTGTGCACTAAGCTTTCACCTTGAAACCTTACCAAGAGTGCACTAAGTTCTCACTTGTGCCTCAAGTAAACTTGCCTAGGCTATAAATGCATTAAACTTTCACTCAAGACACATACCTATCCACCATTACTTGGTCCACCCTAGTGGAGTAAATATCATCATGGTTAGACTCATATTTGTTAAGCTCCAAAGAACCAAGGTTCTCATATTGAGACCTTAAACTTGAAGGATCGGTTGGGCACCCAATGTTACTAAACCTTTCACCTAACTAATGGTGTCTTATTATGGCCAATTAAACTAGTTTCCTTGATGGGTACACTTGTAACTCACAAAACTTGAGGAAACTCCTAACTCCTAAGTGAGTACCGAAAGTCCTAGGGCACCACCAAGCATCCACAACCTTTAGGTACCCAAGGTACCCTTAAAATCAGAATTCCATTAATTTTTGTATGTCAACTTACATGGTTTAGAGACCTATATATAATACAAAGGAAACACAAATAAGGAAATAAAATTCCTAAAGTAAAGGGATGAAATCAGTCTATACAGGTTAGAGGATCCTAATTAATTTTAGGCCCTAATTTATTGCACAATCATAAGGATTATCACATTCCCTCTCAAGTTGGATCATAAATATTGATTAGATCCAACTTGCATACTAAATCGTCAAATTGTGGCTGAAAGAGTCCCTTGGTGAAAAGATCTACAGTTTGCTCCTTGGTGGGAACATAGATCATACAAATTACTCATTTTTTGATATATTTTTTTTGATAAAATGTCTGTCCACTTCAACATGCTTGGTCCTATCATGTTGGACTAAATTAAGAGAGATATTGATGGCATCCTTATTGTCACAGTAGAGCTTGATAAGGAGATCCACTATGATATGTAGTTCTTCTATGAGTTTCTTTAGCGACAATCCTTTACACATACCTTGTGCCACTGCTCTAAACTCCGCTTTAGTACTACTTTTGGCCACAACATTTTGCTTCTTACTTCTCCAAGTTACTAAGTTTCCCTATACAAAAGTATGGTAATCAATAGTGGACCTTCTGTCCTGATTTGAACCTACCTAATCAGCATTAGTAAACACTTCTACATCCTTGTTTTTATTCCTTCTGAAAAACAATCCTTTGCCTAACGAACCTTTAAGATACCTGAGAATTTTGTATACAGCCTCCATGTGGTCTTTTTTTGGTAAATACATGTGTTGAGTTACCACACTGATAGCAAATGCAATATCAAGTCTAGTCTGTGACACATAGATTAGCTTACCAACCAATCTTTGATATCTAGCTCTATATACCAGATTTCCAGCATCTTCTGGTTTCTTTCCAGCTTCAATTGGAGTGTCACTTGGCTTACATCCAAATATACCAGTTTTAGCTAAGAGATCAAGGACATACTTTTGTTGAGAGACACTACTTCCTTTCCTTGATCTAACAATCTCCATTCCCAAGAAGTATCGTAGTTCTCCTAAATCCTTTACTTCAAATTTTGATGCTAGAACTCCCTTCAGTCTTTTCATCTCCACAATATTGTCCCCTATTAAGATTATGTCATCAACATATACAATAAAAATTGTCTTCTTACCATTGTTGGATTGTTGGAAGAACATAGTATGATCTGATTGTGCCTGCTGATATCCTTGATTTTTTATCATCCTGCGAACATCTCATGACATGCTCTTGGTGACTGTTTTAATCCATATAGGGACTTTTTGAGCTTGCATACTTAATTTTCACTTTCCTTATAGAGTCCTGGAGGTATTGTCATGCAAAATTTCTTTTTCTAGTTCACCATTTAGGAATGCACTTTTGATATCAAGCTATTGAAGAGGCCAATCCAAGTTCACTACCAAAGATAAGAGAACTCGAATAGTATTCAGTTTTGCCACTAGTGCAAATGTCTCTTTGTAATCAATGTCAAAGGTTTATAAAAACCTTTTTTCCACCAATCAAACTTTGTACCATTCTATTGTCCCATCAACTTTATACTTTAGTGTAAAGAACCATATACAGCTAATAGGTTGCTTTCCTCTTGGCAAGTTGATCACTTCCCAGGTTTCATTTTTCTCCAGGGCATGCATTTCTTCTATGACTGCTTTTCTCCATTTGGGATCCTTCAGAGCTTTTTCAATATTTTTTGGAATTTGTGTACTATCCAGGTTAAAAGTAAAACACATGAAACTGGCTAGATAGAGTATTATAAGACATGAATTTGGATATGGGATGAAAAGTGCATGATTAAATTTGTTTTCTGATAGCAATAGGTAGATTAATATCAAAAGTCTTAAGACTTATATGACTCAGAAAAGGGCTCTTGATTACCTGGAGCTATCACCGGGTCTAACTTTCTTGGTATTTCAGGTGTGAGGTGCTCCTCATTTTTTGATTTGGGCCTCCTTTAGTGAACAAGTATCTCTTTGTCATCATGTTGTTCTTCATCTCCCCTTAAGTTCAAGTTTCCTTATGTATAGGGCATTTTAGATTGAGATGATGAAAAATGTTTGGTATATGGGATAAACAATTCAAAATCAAAAAATCAAGCTTTACTAGAGTTCTCCCCCTGAATGGTGTTTTTTTTTTAAAATAAGGTGAGTTTTAAAAAAAAAATCACGTCAAAGCTAATAAATACCTTTTTGGTAGATGGATCATAGCATTTGTAGCCTTTCTGAGATGGAGCATACCTAATGAAAACACACTTAACTACTCGTGGTTCTAATTTGCTTTGATGCTAAGAGTGGACATGCACAAAAGCAGTACAACCAAACACCATGATAGGAAGATTTAAGGAAAGATGGTAGGTAGGAAAAGATTGTTGGAGCCTTTGTAAAGGTGTATCAAAAGAGAGGACATGGCTAGACATGCGGTTAATGAGATGGGTAGATGTTAAAGAAGCATCCCCCCAAAACATTTTTGGCATGTTAGTAGCAACCATTAATAGACGAGTAACTTTAAGAAGATGTTTATTCTTGCATTTAGCAGCCTTATTTTGTTGCGGGGAGTTAACACAAGAACTTTGGTGTATTATCCTATGCTTTTGAAAATAGTCCCCTAAAAACAAGTTGAAGTATTTTGTGCCATTATCTGTGTGAAAAATTTGAATTGGTGTCTGAAATTGAGTTTGAACCATGGAATGAAAGTTAAGAAACACAGAGCGGACATCTGTTTTGGATTTTAAAAGGTAAACCCAACATACCAGAGTATGATCATCTATGAACGTAACAAAACATTTTGTGTGAGAAAGATTAGGGATACTAAAAGGACCCCAAACATCACTGTGAACTAAGGCAAATGGCTTGGAGGGCTTACACTTTGATTTTGGAAATGAGGTACGATGATGTTTGGCCAGTTCACAAACTTCACAATGATGAGCAAAAGATTGTTTATTCAAAAATAGAGAAGTAAACAAGTGTTTTAAATATTGAAATTAGGATGATCCATTCTAGAATGCCATAACAAAATTTCACCATCCTTAGAAGTAGATGTAGAATCACAAATGGCAATTTGATGTTGCTCACTCATAATGGCCTCTTCTAGGTAGTAAAGCCCCTTACACTCTTTAGCACTACTAATCGTCTTCCTCGATAATAAGTCCTGAAATAGGCAATATGAAGGAAAAAATGAGGCCACGCAATTTGACTCCTCTGTCAACTTACTAACAAAGAGTAAATTGCAAGATAATTTGGACATGAAGGACATTTTTTTGGATTAAGAAGTTTGTGATTCGAATACTCCATTTTCCAACAACTAGTCTTACTAAGCCAATTGTAATTTTGACTTTAAAGTCACCAACATATGATGTGTATGAAAAAAAAAAGATGATACACATCGGTCATATGGTGAGATGCACCAGAATCAGAATCTAAGGATTCTTAACCATAGATATCACACTAAAAGCATTTTAAAAAATACTTATATGAGCTACTGAACCTGTGGTTGTATTAGGGGTGGCTCCATCTACTGCTTAGAAGATTTTGTAAAGTTGTTCCAACTGTTTAGAGTTGAAGGCATTACCTGAACTAGTATCGTTATTCCTTTTT
Organism: Aquilaria sinensis; assembly: GCA_005392925.1. NCBI lineage: Eukaryota > Viridiplantae > Streptophyta > Magnoliopsida > Malvales > Thymelaeaceae > Aquilaria > Aquilaria sinensis. The sequence goes on from SMDT01001642.1 coordinate 55,821, forward strand.
TCAGCTTGTGGCTCAATAGTAGTTTGGTAGTTTCGAGGTTTGGGATTTTGTTAAGGTTTCCAATCTATTAGCTTTCCATAAATTTCCTAGCATGTTTTCTCTCTATAGCTAGGCTTGCGGCAATGCTCACACTAGCCTCTGCCTCTTTGTGTTTTTGGACCAGACTTATTAGCTGTTAGGTCTTTGGAAACTAGGGCTGAAGCCTAAGGCCAACTTGAGCCAACTGATGTCATCTCCTTTAGGATGACTTTTCTCCTCTGCTTTTCACGTCATACCTCAGAAAATACTTCGTGTGTCAAAGGCAATGGACGGTGCCTTAAAATCCTTCCTCGAACATCATCTAGGTCATGGTTGAGCCCACCAAGGAATTCAAACACTCATTTATCCTCCAATCACTTCTTATATCGCACACTGTCACCGGCTCATTCCCACTCTTCTCCTGAACATGGATCGAGTTCCTGCCAGAGTGCTGACATCTTGATATAGTAATCAGTAACTTCCCAATCTCCTTGCTTCATCTACCAGAGTCAAGTTTTGATTTTAAATATTTGTGATGAATTTTCTAGATCCGAGTATGTCTTTCGAATTGCATCCTATACATCATTGGTTGTCGGCAAGAACATGTAGATTTTTCCAATGGGGGGTTTCATGGAGTTCACTAGCCACGTAGTCACCATGGAATTTTCTGACGTCCATTTTTACAAAAACCTGGTGTTGGTTGAGGCTGGTTTCTTCATTTTTTCTGTAAGATACCTTAGTTTGCCCTTGGCATTAATCACGAGTTTAATGGTTTAAGCCCATTCATAGAAATTTTTTCCATTCAGTTTCTTTGCCATGAGTTGGAAGTATGAGTCACTCAAACTCATGATGGAAGCACTCTCAACCTCAGTATCTTGAGTTTTAGAGATGATAGAATTTTCTTCTATCATTGAGCTAGGTCCAAAGGAACCTTTTTTGATACCATAAAATCAGAATTCTATTGATTTTTGTATGTTAACTTACACAGTTTAGAGACCTATATATAATACAAAGGATACACAAAAAAGAAAATAAAATTCCTAAACTAAAGTCATAAAATCAATCTATACAAGTCAGAGGATCTTAATCGAGTTTAGGCCCTAATTTATTGCACAATCACAAGGATTTCCACCTTCCTTACACCTCTCTTAAAGCCCTTGTTTAAGAAAAGCCCACTTTTTTGTCCCTTGCTCCCAGGGCCAGGACCTCACTTCTTAGGACGGTAGCCTAGGCGTCTCAGGTGCTACAAGCAACCCTTAGTCTACAACTCTTACTTCCCAAGGCCACGACTTTGGCACCCAAGGCCCTGCACCCGAAAATAATGCCTTAAGTACCTTAGGAGGCCTCTCAACTCCACATACCTACAAAATAACATTCATAGGCCATAATTCGCTGTTTCTTTCAAGCCCATGATGCCTCATAACATCACACTAAGCTTGAAATCAACACTAGTCCACCATGAATGACACAAATTAACCAATCAATGTCATTCACCAAATTAATTGATTTCAACAAGCAAACACATTATGAATAACATCAATTACATGAATACAATAAATCATTTTCCTCAAATAACCTTGAATTAGCAAGAATATAGCATCGCAATTCAAGAACTTCCAACTCCAAAGGCTCATCTAGGTTTCTTAGGTTCCAAGGCACAAATAAGGTTCACTGTGCCAAATTAATACAAACCCAACAAAACCTAAGCTCAACATAGGTCAAAAAACAAGGAAATTCCAAGGAACAAAGATAGCCTCACACACACAAGCTTAACCAAGCTAGAAAACACCTTTAAGAGCTTCAAAACCAAGGAAATACATGTAAACCAAGCCTCATCTTGCTTAGGCACCATGAAAGCCTTCTATTTTTTCCAAGAAACCATGAATTTGTAGTGATTTGAGTAAGAGATGAAGAGGCGAAGAGAGCGCTATGAAAATGGTGAAGAGAAAATGAGGGAATGGTGATAAAATCATTCCTCCCATAAGTTTTAAACCAATATACCTCCTCTTCCTCAAACTTTTATAAAATTTGCAAATTTAACTCTTCCTTAAATAGTAACTTAGGTATTAAACACTTAGTGAAAAATGCTAACTTGGGCTTTAGGTTTAAAAACATTACTTTTACTCTTGAGACTTATCCCGACCCTTCAAGATGCAAAATGATCATTTTACCTCTCGATAAACCGAGTGCCATAAATGATTTAGAACCAGCTAACCCTTGAATAACTTGCTTGATTTTGCTAATTCACCTCTAATTAAGGCATTTAAGCTAGGGATTTACAATTTAACCTCGCTCACTAAGCATTCCACTAGAGGGGCTATAACATGCATAGTTATCGCTTATTGTGTTGATCTCATGAGGACTTTATAAGCTAACTAAAGCTATTGCTAGTTCTTATGTGACTAAATGAGAGTATATATAATATGTGTGGTGCAAGAGTACACTAGGCCAGTAGCACGACAATGAGAGCAATAAGCAAGGAACAATGATGGCAACAAACCAACACTAACTACTAACTAAGACCAAAGTATCCAAACTAGCACTAGTAACAACAAAGACCCAAACACAAGACACATAATGGACTAAAACAACCTCCTAGGATAAGGGATATTGTTTCATGAATGTTCCCATTTGCTACATGTTCAAAACATCCTAAGGTAATGTCCTATAAGTACTCTTTTAGCTATGTCAAGACTAGAAAATCCTCCTAAAATGTGCCCAAGATTGTCCTCATGTCTTGTATAAAATGTAAGTGCTTTAGGCACTAACATCTTCTACCAAGATGGTTCCTTGAAGTTCCTCAACCTTAAGTAAACCACCTCTGTCCATCTTAATGTCCAAGCTCATGGAAAGCTTTCTCAAATATTTCCTTGAACACTTTGTGTGGTGTGTGTTTCTAGTACCAAAACAGACATAACAAGAGGGTTAAGCACAAGAATGAGAATTAGACATCCTATACACAAGATTAAAGTAAGATTAAATGAATAAATCCTCAAATCACTTGAACCATGAGGGGGTTAAGTGACTACTCATGAATGAATGAAAATGCACAAACATAAGAAAAGGAGAGAAAAGTAGACATGACAATAGAGAAGAGAAATGAAAGGAAATAAGTTATCATTAAGCAGATAACCTTTATGCATCCAAGCTTCCAAGAAAACAAAATTGATCCATAAATCTAAAGATCCAAAGATAGCTCATAACTCTACATGTCCAAGTTTTATACATCTCTAGAGCATCCAAAATATCTAAAAGTCTTACTTGACCAATTACAAAGAGGTTTGGTGAGGATCATAGGCCCACAAGCTAATGAAAAATGACACTTTACTGCTTGAAATTCTATAGAAAATGTTGGTCCCTACCTTCATTGCACACACCATGGTGGCACAACGATGTTGCGGTGGAAGTATTCCAGGGGCTAATGGCATATGCAAACTGCTGCTCCGTTGCTTTTAAGGGGGCACCACGTACATGGTGGTGACGTGGTGACTCACCATGCTGCCATTGCATGCATGTCGGTAGTGCATTGATATATTATGTACATCCTTCTTAGCTCTATGTCCTTTCATTGTGCCTACTCTTGGATGGCATTCGTTGCAATGGCACGGTGAAGGACTGGACATCATTTTCTTGGACATTTTCACTCTATTTATCTCCATTTATCGTTCTCCTCTTGGCTCTTGGAATTCTACACCTCCAAGACTTCATTTAAGCTCCTCCTGACCTCCATCCTCTGTTACCTCTATTACCTACAAAAATACCTCAAATGCAAGTAAGTATTAGCAAATAGGAATTATAAGCACAAGTTAAGGGAAAATAGATAGACATATTGAGCTCTCAACACACCTCCCAACTTAAATACTTGCTAGTATGTAACACGTTCCTATACCTACAAAGAAAATGAATAAACAAACGAAACACACCTGCTATAATATAAGATTGTATGAGCAAAAGTATTTCACCATCGCTGTTGCTAGGATGTTTAATAAGTAAAGAAAGTATAAGCTTTGTTGCAAGAAGTAGAGGATCACTGACTTACTAGATCTATTACTTAGTGTACAAGTAGGGTTTTTAAGCATAAAACTTGTACTTATATTAGTAATCTTGGTCTAGATCTAGGAAAGTCATAACATTGACCACGAGTTTAGGATGGAAAAAGAATTATAACAAGGACACACTGTATCCTCTCTTTTATTCCTATAGCTACTAAAGGTTTTCATTGTCTTCTAGAAGAGGCTGTAAACATTAGCGAACTTAATGAAGTTTCAGTCCGTTCGGATAATGTGCACATCTTACGCCTTTAATATGTGGATGACACACTTTTGATAAGGGGAATAGTCAAATCACAATGTCTTGTAGACGAGAATGGTTTTTGGATTATTTTCAATTGATTTCAAGATTTTAAAGGTAAATATTGTGAAGAGCAACCTAGTTGGCTTAAATGTTTCAAATGAGGAAGTAAATTGGTTGGCACAAAAAATGGGTTGCAAATAAAACTCTCTGCCTATCACTTACTTGGGCTTGCCTATTAGGAGGAAAAAGGATAGGAAAAAGATTTGGAAAATGATAGAAGTAAAAGATAAAAAAAAAACATAGGTTGCCAGTTTGGAAGGCAAGAACATTATTTGTAGGTGCACGGTCTTACCCTAATAAAATCTTGTCTATCCAACTTACCTCATTACTCTTTCTAGCTTTGGGGGAAACACTTAAAAATCTTGGGGGAAATCAGAAAAAAATTCTTTTAGGGAAATTTTGGGGATGGCAAGAAGATTAATTGGGTTTCTTGTAAAAAAGTGGTGTTGAGTGAAGAGGTTGGGGGTTTAAATTTATGTAACTTATTAGGGAAAAATCTTAGTCTTTTAGTAAAATAGTGGTAGACAATTCATGTGGAGGATAAGCCTTTGTGAAAAACAGTAGTCTAATCTATTTATGGTCCAAGTAAAGTTATGTGAAGGGAACTCGGGTAGGTTAAGAGAGTCAGTGTGGGAAGATATAATTAGCATTGGAGATGATTTAGATTTTCTTGGAATAAATAGCTTGCTCAAATGGGTGGTGGTTAATGGAGACAAAATCCCTTTTTGGGAGGAAGTTTGGTAAGGGAGAGATTTTTCAAAGATTTATTTCCGAGGGTGTATAATTTGTGCCAAAATAAAAGAGTATGGGGCAATTGGGCAGAGGATGTTTGGAGACAGGGAGGTGATTGGAGAGGGGATGCAAAGGGGTGTGAAATTCCAGAAATGCCTTTGTTGCAGGTCCTTGATGGCATTTATTTGCACCCTAAATCCCTATGATGGAGGCTTAGCTGCAATTGCACTAAAACATCTTACCGTACTCTTTGTTTCTCCAGGCTCTAGCTGGTAGTTTTTATCAATGAAATTTTCTGATGCATCATTCAAAATAAATAAATAAATAAAAAGAAAAACCTATGCATTAGTCCAAATCCAACTAACAAATTATCTCTGTCTCACCCAATTTGGTCAAAATGCAGAATCATGAGATAATTCATTTTAATTTAAGTTAATTGATTTATTTTTAATTTTTCATTTTTTTTACTAGAAACTAATTTCATTTGAAAGTCAATATTATGTAAATGTAATAATTTATTTGAAAATAATTTTTTATGATGTTGTTAAATTTTTTTTAATTTTTTATAATTCATTAAATTAGAAAAATATTCATAAAAATTTAGTAAGATTACAAAAATTGTATTTTCAATGACTTATCATAGCTATATAATATTAAATTTTAATTAAAATAAGTTTCAGTTAAAAAAGACGTAAGAATAAAAATAAGTCATTTTAGAATTAATTGATTTAAATTAAAACGAACTGAGTGACAACCTTAATTGCATTAAACATCCATATACGAGCTCTAGACAATAATGCTTCTCACATTTTATTTCAATGATACAAATCAGTTGATACTTGGTTAATTTCTCTTCATACGCAGTGAATTTGAGGTGGACTAAGCGAGATTTGAAAATTTCTAAATTCTTAAGTATGGGGACCAAAATAAAGGTGTGGCGATGGAGATTCTGACAAAAAATGCTCTCTATGTGAAATGATGAAATGAAATCAACTAATTTTAGCATCTCCTTGTTCCTGAAAAATTGCACACACGGTGTACGCATGATTCCAGCTGCTTTTGTAATTTTTGAATCTTCCACTATACCAATTTCCATAAAATGTTCATTCTGATCTAATTCATCAATTACCAGCAACAAGAGTTGAATTGTTTGACAACACAAATTCATGACTAGCAATTGTACTACAAACTACCTCATTGAGGTCCCAATACAGTACTGAATAAGTTGAAAGTAGGCAGCTATAAGTTAGCAGTTAACTGCATCATTTAAGAACAACTTTCACAATTAGTGATGAAATTTTGGATAATTTATTCCATGGTTGAAATAAAATTGTCAAAATTAAAAGTTAAAAGCCATCATTAAATAGCTTTTTACAAATTTTAATGCAAATCGTTCATACTAAGGACATCTTTAACAACTTTCTTATAATTTTTGTAAAATAAAGAAGCAAAAATCATAATATGTATATATTTTCTACTTCAACTCCAACAATTATACAACAATTAAATATTATTCATTTAAAGAAAATTCAAATTAATATTATAATAATTAACTATTCTATATTTAAAAAAATAATATTGAAGACAAGTGAGAAAGTCAGAAAATTGATGGAAAAGGAGATGAAAAGTAAATTGAGATGAGAGGGGTGGGAAAACAATAAATTTTTAAGTTTCTGCAAATATAGGAAATTGACTTTTCACTTTTATCTGATTTCCTATTTTAGGGAACTTGTTTATATACCCAGTATTGCTGTGGGATAAAAGAAATGCAACACATTAATAATTACCTTACTTATTAAAAATAGGTATTTAGAGTTGCCAACAAAAAAAAAGTGCGGAACACATTAAGAATACCGTACTTATTTAAAATTGATATTGTATCAATTAAAAATGTAGTCTCCTACCATGTATGTCGACATTCGTACGATAACTGATATAGAAAATAAAATGAGAGAATAAGATAGACAACTAACCTTGTAGAAGAACAAAACCTCGACTAATTGTCCTAGGTTCACCCAAATTTGGTTACTCTGTTGCTGCAATGGCTTACAAACTGAAGTTAATCATAATAAGGAATTATTCACAATAATATCTTAGTTGCGAGGGGAAAAGGGCAAGTGATAGTCGAAGGGCTCTCGCCTCTTCCAGTATATACTTCCCCGAAGGTTTGTTCGGGGAGTCTGACGTAGCTCGGAAAGAAGCATTGCCATCGACCTCGGCAGAAGCGAAGTCGAGCACGACGAAGTAAGTACTTCGGCTGAAACGCCAGGTTATCTTAATATGTTGCTGACTCCCTCGGGGAACCGAGCATATCGCCTTCGAGAGAAAAGAACCAGCTACTGAAAGCAGGAGAGATTCTCCCCGAAGGCAGAACTCCCGAGCTAGAGAACTCCCCGAGCCACTAGCGTGATTCCCGAAGAAGGGCTTCCGTACCAAAGGGCGACCTCGCCCAAATGACCTCGGGAGTACGGCATGAGCATTTAATGAGCATTTAAGGAGCCTCTGACAGATCGCCCACACGCTGCTTGAAACGGCGGCCTAACACGCTGACATCATCCAAGTCCCGTCTCAGCCACAAAACTAGGAGCCTGCAAACGGCTACCTGTTCCCTACGCCTAAAAAGCACAGAAAGAATCTGACTGAACACGTGTCAGGATCCGAACGGGCCAGGTACTTCTATAAATACTGGGAAACAGGACTTGGCAGGGGATCTTTCCATCAGCACTCTCGCACAGCAGAAAACATATACAGGCCAGATTCTATATCCATTTAGGGTCCCTACTTTACTCACTATCAGGACACTAACTTGGGCGTCGGAGGCTCCTCCCCGGAAAAACATCCCGGGGACCTCCTAACGCTTTTTTCTGAGCCTTTTAGGTACCTTCCCACCTGGGGAACCTCTTCTTCAGACGTTCTCCCTCCTCGGAAGCTCCCTCGGAACTCACCATGTCATTAGACAGAGATGCTTCAGGGCATCATTTGGCGCCGTCTGTGGGAAACCACCCTCAGGTGGCTGTCGTTGAGACTAGGCGTTCTAAGGACAAGGCACTCCCGAAGTCCTCGTTCGCGCTCGAAGTACAACCAGCTGCTGAGCTACCCCTTCCAGGGACTTCTCTGCCGGAGGAAGAACGTCCTCTGGTCGTAACCATGAGTTTTTTGCGCGACTTGCAACGGTCTATTGTGGCCGAAATGACTCAACAAATAGACCAAAGATGGCCGCAACCGGCCCAGGCCCAGAAGGCTTCCTCGCCACCACCTCCCCGGGGGAAAAGTCCTAGATCCCCCAACTGGAGTTGGGAAACCGGAGATCCACGTGAGGAGTCTTCGACAGATAACATGCCCTTCGGGGAACGGTCTAAGGAGCCAGCGAGACTTAAATGACTTAAGACCCCACGCCGAAGGAGCCTGTCGCCTGAGGCGAAATCACCGTCTCCTCGGCGGCGAAGTCCGTCCCCGAAAAGACGTCGACGATCTCCCTTCCCAGAAACCTACAAGCACCAAGAAAAAGAACCTAGTGCTGTGGTCCTCATGGAGAAAATGCTGCGCGAGGTTGGAAAGGGTGGAAAAACAGGTAGCCCGCAAACCTGTCTGGGCCAGGCTGTCTGAAACTTTCTGTGGCGATGAGTCACCGTTCACCCGAACAATAGTTGAGGCAGCCATGCCCAGTGACTTCCGGGTACCTCAGCTAGAAACGTACGATGGCCGAACAGATCCACAGGTCCATCTGACGAAGTACAAACGGAGCATGGTGTTGCACGGGGCTAACGATGCCACCCTACGCAAATGCTTCGAGGTCACCATTGTCAGCCCTGCTACAGCATGGTACAACTCTCTAGCCCCAGGAACCATCAGAGAGTTCCAGGAGCTGTCCACTGCCTTCACCCAGCAGTTTATTGGAAGTCGTACTACGGCGAAGATGCCAGTACAGATGTTCGACATAGCACAGAGGAACGGGGAAACCATCCGTGACTATGTCGAAAGATTTAACGGAGAGGCCCTAAGTGTTCCAGACTTTCGGCCAGAAATACGCATCCTCGCCATGATACGGGGCCTTCGGAGGGACTCGCAGCTGTTTTATGAGTTTTCCAAAGACCCCCCGGACACGCTCGGTGAATTTTTCCGAAGGGCCGAGCAGCATATGACAGCCGAAGGGCTAAGAATGGGGAGGCCGAAGAACGATCATACCCGCCCCGAAGGATCAAGCCAGCAAGCCAAGTATCCGACAGAGCAAACAGGACGACCTCGGAGGTTCAGGGGAAGGAAGCCTCCTCCGAACTTTACACCCCTGAACACCACAAGGACCAACATCCTCATGACAATGGAGAAACAGGGGTCCCAGATTCAGCGACCAAAGGCGATGACCGCTGACAACAAAAAGAATATGAAGAAGTTCTGTCAGTTTCATCGCGACCACGGTCACGACACCGAAGACTGCTTCCAGTTGAAAAAGTATATCGAGTCGCTGATTAAGCAAGGCCAACTTCGGCGCTATCTGCGAATGCCTTCGCCGAAGGCAAGAAGAGAGGAGGAAGGAAAGGCTGATGAAGAGGAGTATGACTCTGACAGGAGGAGAAACCGAAGTCCAAAAAAGCGCCTCCCACCTTCGGCGGGGGTAATACAAACCATCACCACTGGACTGCCATCCTCGGGAAGAAAGAGGAAAGCTAGGGAAATAGCAACGATGGAGTACCAAAGCCCATCGAAAAAACTCACCCGAAGAGATGGTTCCTCCGTCATCTTCCCTCATGACGACCCATTGTTGGTCATGACGAGAATAGGAAATTGGGACGTCAAAAGGGTATTGCTTGACGATGGATCAAACGTCGACGTCCTATTCTCGCATCTGCTCCCAAGCTTGGGAATATCCAGCACCGACCTCAAGCCTGTTACTTCGCCAACCTTTGGAATAGGACCCTCAGAGCTGCCCGTCCTCAGCTGGATCGACCTTCCCCTGATGATGAGAGGGAGTTCGGTCAACGGAAAAGGAGAAATTTTTGCCTCCACAATGACAAGGTTCATCGTCATGGATGTCCCTTCGTCGTACAACGCCATCCTTGGAAGGCAAACACAAGGGAATTTGCACATTCGCCCAGATGTGAAGTACTTAACAGTCACCTTCGCCACCAAGGATGGAGACGCCGAAATATTCATCGACCAAGCCGAGGTCAGGAAGGTGTTTGTCAAAGCCCGAAAGGCCCCAGCAGCCAACTTCGCACAAACCACAGCAGGAGGGACTCTACCGACCGAAGAACCAAAAACGGGCGGGGCGGAAGAGTTCGCAAAAGTAGAAACGGAAGAAATAGAACTTGTCCCAGGCCAAAATACCCGAATAGGGAAAAACTTGGCCGAAGGTGACAAGAAAAACCTTGTATCCTTTCTACTGATGAATAAAGGTCTGTTCGCCTACTCGCCAAAGGATATGCCAGGGGTAAACCCTCGCATAATACAACATAGCCTTAAAGTAAGTCCGGAAGCAAAACCTGTCCGGCAAAAGAAACGAGGCATCTCGGTCCACAAAAGTAAATTCGTCAAAACCGAAGTACAGCGCTTGATGGATGCAAATGTAATTAGGGAGGTCAAGTACCCCGAATGGCTAAGCAATGTGGTCATTGCTACAAAAGAAGGGAGTAGTAAGCTCCGGATGTGCATCGACTTCAGAAACTTGAACGATGCCTGCCCGAAAGATTCCTACCCTCTCCCACCGATAGACCAGTTGGTCGACTCAACTGCCGAATATGGGCTCCTAAGCTTCCTCGACGCCTTCAGTGGGTATCATCAAATAAGGATGGATCCCGAGGATGAAGAGAAAACTGCCTTCATCACCGAAGGTGGAACATATTGTTACACTAGGATGCCCTTCGGGCTCAAAAATGCAGGAGCCACCTACCAAAGGCTGATGAGCAAAGTCTTTCATGACCAAATAGGGAGGAACATGGAAGTCTATGTTGATGACATGATAGTCAAAAGTAAGGTGCCTAACGACCACGTCACAGATCTAAAGGAAACCTTCCAACAACTCAGAATCTTCGGAATTCGCCTTAACCCCGAAAAATGCGTCTTCGGCGTGACCTCGGGAAAATTTCTGGGGTACATGGTATCAGAAAGGGGCATTGATGCTAACCCAGAAAAAATTAAGGCTCTGCTCAAATTCCGAACTCCCGTCACAGTGAAAGATGTGCAGAGACTCACTGGAAGGATAACCTCTCTTAGCAGGTTCATCTCCAGGTACGGAGATCGGTATCGGGCATTCCTCAAAGTCCTTACTAAGGCAGCAAAAAGAGAAAATGACCTCGGGGACGATGGCCATCCTTGGAATGAGGATTGTCAAAAAGCCTGGGAAGAACTTAAAATCTATTTGTCTCAACTGCCTACTCTGCGAAAACCTCGTGAAGGAGAGCCCCTCATCCTGTACCTCGCTGTTTCAGAAAAAGCAGTAAGCTCGGTCCTTGTGAAAGAGGAAGGGCCGAAGCAATGGCTAGTTTATTACGTAAGCAAATCTCTGCACGGTGTTGTGAATTTCAAGAGTTTATCAATTTTACCCTCAAAAACCTGCAAGCGAATGGAATCGTTGTATACTTAGGAGTAATTAAAGGTGTCGTCCCAAGAGAGTTAGTGATTTTATCTAGATTTAAAGATCAAAGTTGCTCAAGCTACCTAACTTAATCAACACAAGAAAGATGACTCTAAAGAAGATGGAAAGTACTAAAGATAGAACTTAGGATAAATGTGACTACCCTTCTAGGATTCATTTCCTACCCGTTGCTACCCAAAAAGTTGGTCCTCAAGAGTGATATTCCATGTGTGGTAGAAAGGATCTCACATCAAGAACCTCTTTCTCAAGATGGGTCCTTGCTCACCCTCAACTAACTTGGACTTTACTCAAGCTCCAACTTTAACTTAGAGTGGTTGAAGAACTAAGCCTCTTTTGACTTTTAGTGTTCACCTGGATTATCTCTAATTAAGTTAATACTATGCCCCTTCCATTTCTCTTTGTCACCCATAAAACCTTTCTCAAGGATTTAATGAACTAGTACATTAGTTATGGTGGCCTACCACAAATCAATCAATAAGCACAATGAAAGGGACAACACAAGAGAACTCATCCATAAACACAAGACAACTTCATTAAGTAACAAGGGAAGGAATGTCACCCTAGAGAGATAAAGTGATCTACTCACAATCCATAGCAAGTGTCATCAACAAACCAATAACAACAATATCCACGAAAATTACACAAATAAAAGAGAGAAGAGAGTAAACCCAAGAAACCCCCTAGAAGATTTAACTCCCAAGATGATCAATCCCTGCTTCAAGCTTCCAAAAACGCCTTCAAAATGATCAATAGGTTCCAAGATGGGTCAAGATCAAAATTAGCCAAGAAGCCCCCTATGGACTATTTCTTCTCTTCTATTTATACCCCTTCTTCATTCCAACCCTAAAGGGATAAGAATCCCTTCTTCCAAGCCAGCTCATCAGGTGGAAAGAGTGGGGGACCATCAAAAAAATGCGAGCTTTCGGCAAAACAGAGCAGCACTGGCGACGCGTCGTCAGCGTGGGTCGAGTTCTGGCGACGCGTCGCCAGATGAGCAAAATGTATCCAGAATACTGATAATGTTGGCAACGCGTCGCCAACCTTCGCGACTTCTGGCGACGCGTCGCTAGCCTTCATCTTGCACTTCTCCTGCTTCTCTTGTCCAAATGCCGTCCCACTCGAGCTTGCTTCTAATGCCCTGTCCACAACACTTGTCCAAACCTGTAATGAGCCAAAGAAGCAAGAAAAACCAAGAAAAAGAAGGAAAAGTTATCAGAATTTGACGGTCAAAGTTGTCGAAAAGTCAAAACTTTGACCGTGGATTTGTGCACTTAACAAATTCCCCCAAACTTAAACCTAAGCTAGTTCCTAGCAACCTAACCTACAAAACACACAACACCAAAGAAGCTACAATGGTAACCAAATGTTGCATCTAAACTTCAATGATTGACTAAGTTTGACTTCAAAAGAAGAAATGGTGACTAAGGAAAAATTAATTTTGCTACCTAGAGTGAAGCCCTTAGAGGTATGACCCCCTAGATGATTTAAATTTCCATTAAAGGAGTTGTGCCATCTAACTTGAGGCTTGCACTAAGTTCTTTTCCAAACGCTTGCAAAAGGATTCAGCACCCACTACCTTATTCCCCTACGGTCGGTAGCACCAAACTCAAAGCTCAAATGGTTTACTTTCAAAAGATAGCAACAGGTTAAAGGCTTAAAAAGAAAATGGAGGAACCAAAAGATAACTTTCAGAATAGAGTTAGCGAGGCGATAAAAAATAAAACCAAGTGCTTAAAAGAGACAATCAAGTTGAACAAGCATCAATCCACCATTCACCAACCCTTTACACCTATTAACTAACTATTGTTTCCTCTTCATGTATTTAGCCGTTTAGCAAGTGCATAAACGGGAGCTCCGCCTAAGCCCAAGCTACTAACTTAATACAATCCAAGGTGATTTTATTTACAACCATACTCTTATTTCAAGCACCTTTTCGAGCTGTGATCAACTCTTGCCTTAGGAGAAGACCCCAACCTACTTCGATATTAGGAAACAGCGGAGTAGTATATATTTTTTTCTTTTCTTCTTCTTCTTCTTTTTTTTTTGACACAAGAATATAAATCCCCCAAACTTGCCATTATTTCCCACTTAATTCAACTCAATGCAATTTCTTTTAAGCTCAAGAGTTGACCTTTTTCCACCTCAGGTAACTCAAGGGTATAACCACAAGAAAATGAAAGCTCAAAATAAGGGTGATATGAGGGAATGTAGAGGGATTGGTTATTTGGTGGGAAGGTTCCTCCTATGAGACCACACGCTTCAAGTTCATGCACTATTGTGAGTTTGCTAGGTCCTTAGGCAAGTTTTAGAGCAAAACTCAATACAGGGATCTCAAAAGACACAAGTTCATAGCACAACTCCCAGGTTCATTGTAACACATCAAGGATTCACCCAAAAGTATCAAAACTAACTTTTCCAAATTCATCAAAGCTTCAAAAGAGTCAAACTAGTAACCACATCCATCCATATGCAAAAATGGTCCCCATTGGGTCCTAAAGACACCAAAAACAATAAAGGACTACAAAAAGAAACTATCAACCTATATGCTTCTATATACAACCTATCAAACTTCAATAACGAAAGAAAGGAAAACAGGAAAACAAAATATGCAAGAAACATGCACCCTAAATGAAACAACCACAATTCTTTAAAACCTAGAAAAAAAAACAACTAAGTCTAAAACAAAGACATGAACACAAACAGAGAGACCAAGTATGATAGTCAAACAACCGCTCCCCCAAACTTAAAACGAGCGTTGTCCTCAATGGAAAGTGAGTGTCAAAGAATCATACCTGGGGGCGGGTGTTCCCGCCCCTACTACTCCTGTCCCAGGTCATCGTGGCCGGAAGACCCACCGGCAGGCGGAAAAGAGGACGGCCCTTCGGACGGGTCGTGGGGAGGTCCAAAATGTGGGTAAAAGGGAGGTGGGTGGCTGGAGGGGTGGGGTGTGTACCACGGGTAAGCGGAGGGGTGGAAGTGAGGTGGAATGGGTGGGAAGGGAGGATATTCAGGCGGGAAATCCCGCAGCTGCTGCTGGTGTTGGTGGCCCCAACGGACTTGCCCGGAAAGAGATTCCTGGTTGCCGGCAATAAGTGCGATGCCCTCGCGCATCTCCTTTGCAAGAGAAGTAAAGGAGCCACCAACTGATTCAAACCGAGCCGCTGACTCTTCATGCTGCTCTCGCATCATCAAGTACATCTTGTTGAGTGCTACAGCCAAAGAGGCCGGAGTCGCGGTAGCTGGATCGACTAACTGATCAGAAGCCCCCCCAAAGTCCTCCCCTAGATAGGGCTCCTGAAACTGCTCTTGTTCTTCTTCTCTTTCTTCCACTTGCTCTTGCTCTTGGGCGGCATCCTCTTCCTCCTCTTCTGACATTACCTCTTGGATACCTTTCGAAGCACCATTAAGTTTGTCCATAGAGATTGGCTTGATGACCAAAGTTATCTTTGAGGGATCTTCCATGACAACACCGGCCCTCAACATTAAGGTAGTGACCAGTTGAGGGAAAGGCAGGTTCCCCCGTTTCGACTTGGCGGCGCGGAGGAGATGCTTCAAGATGAAGTGGCCGACATTGATTCGAAAGTCACAAGCTATGCAGTACAAGATCTCCAAGCGATCCGGGGTGACTTCCCGAACATGAGTAGTCGGGACGAGGCGGGAGAAGATGAAGTAGTTTCATGCCTTCATCTCTGGGGGGAGAGCTGAAGAGCTAAAGTAGAGCTTCCTATGAGACTGATCCCGGCTTAGTGTCCAATGGACCGGGCGACTGCATACTACTTGAGCCTGCTGCTCAAGGGAAGCTTCTTTGAATTGTCTTCCAATCAACGGGTTGATGTTGAATAGCTCATTGATAACTGTATCCCCATAATGCACAGCGTGTTTGCGCACAAAGCAGGCCTTGGCTTGGCT
The DNA here is from genome assembly GCA_005392925.1 of Aquilaria sinensis. Classification (NCBI taxonomy): domain Eukaryota; kingdom Viridiplantae; phylum Streptophyta; class Magnoliopsida; order Malvales; family Thymelaeaceae; genus Aquilaria; species Aquilaria sinensis. The sequence goes on from SMDT01001642.1 coordinate 71,425, forward strand.
ATTCAGGTGGTAAGCTCCCATCAAGTTGGCGTAGAATTCCATTATGAGGATCTTGGACACTTCCGCTTGAGAATGAACGACCCATTGCTGCCATCCATGCCTCTCCACGATTCTTAATATCCCCTCATTTTCCTTCTTTGAGAAGTCGAAGCCTCGTTCCGGTGTGAGCTTGCGATTCACGAACCCCTCAAAGTAGTTGTTTGCCCGAGAGGACACAAAACGAAATGTATCATAGGGAGGTTCTTGCGGCGCTTCTTGACGAATCCTCTTTCCCCTCCCCTTTTCTTTCAAAGAGTGAATGGGCACTGACTTGCGAGGCATGTTTCCTACAAAATCACAAGATACACTTCAACTCCTTTACATGAAGAATGAAAGAACAAAGGATTAACCTTCACCACCACATTCCCCAATTTCAAGTTGACAATCCATAGTTGAAAAGCTCATGCATAAGAGAACAATCCATTATCTTACTTCACGTCCATCCTAGGTGTTCTAAGATATTGCACCAACCATTATAAGACCATGCATATTGGTATTGGACTGCCATACAATACACACTTGCTTTTTAAACAAAACATTCAAGCAAAATCAATGTTAAGGATACTAGTTGTGTGCTCATGAACAAGGTAGCAAGGAAAATCCCATCAAGGTGCATACCAATATGTGGCTCTTGGGACAAATAGAAAACAAGCTTCCTAGTGCAAAGTAATCATTCAATCTTGAACTACGCAACACCTAGATGCATCAAATACAAAGAATTGAGGAAAACCCGAACCACACGAAGCCACATTGTGGTGCAAAATAGCTATGGAGGTAGTCAAATTACACTTTTCCGGAAATGCTCCAACTCAAAAATCAATCAAACCAGAGCAAATTGATAGCAATGCAAGATTGACCCACTCCTATTTCAAGTAGATCTCAAGTTTAAAATCAATCAAACAACAAGAACATGTATAAACAAGAAATTTCCATGAAAATTCGCAGCCCTTGTTATGAGAGAAATTCTAACCTTGGTTTTGAATTTGAATTCATAAACCAATGCACAGAACCCTTTCCATACATACATGTATCCATATCAAATCGAATTTAAGCATGAAATCCATGAGAATGGAGCAAAACAAGTAATTGCCGGAACTTTCACAAACAAGCACCATTCACTCCAAATCTCATCTAAAAAACGCAGAAGGGAGGAAGATGAGAGAAACTTACTTGATGAGAGGCTTGATGAGACGAATCGACACCAAAAAATCAAACCGTGATGCTTACGGAAGGGTAGGGTTTGAAAGTTGAGAGGTTTCTTTGGTGGAAGAGCAAGGTAAAAGTGAGAAAAGTGAAAGCAAGATGAGGTTAAAACGGCAGTTGTAAACTTGGCGACGCGTCGCCAATTCTGGACGCATTCTAGCGACGCGTCGCCAATGTTATAAACAATCTGAGAACATTTGCAAAAATTGGCGACGCGTCGCCAGCGTCTCGAAACCACCCTTCTATTTTTAAAACATTTGCAAAATAACCCATAATCTTTTCATCCTAACTCTTATACCCTTTGAACATTCAATACATGGTACCTCCTTAAGTTGAGAAAATGTGGTCCACTCCCCTCACCTTCCTTCTGATGGGTCTCCCATTCCTAAAAACACACAAGACAATACCAAATAAGCAGAAAATCACAAAGCACTACACAAACTAACTAATGAAAAGGAGAAGAAGAAATAATTGGCATCGGGTTGCCTCCCGACAAGCGCTTGATTTTACGCCTCTAGCTTGGCGCCTTTAAGCTTTTTCAATGGTCGGGTTCGGCCAAGACGGTTTGACTAATGTGTCTAAGTTCATCACCATAGTAAGGTTTGATTCGTTGACCGTTGACTTGAAAGATGCATCCATCTTGTCCTTTTAGCTCCACCGCTCCATATGGTTGCACCCTAATCACCTCAAAAGGTCCAGACCATTTGACCTTTAACTTTCCCGGAAAGAGCCTCAACCTTGAGTTGAAGAGTAGCACTTTTTGACCCGGTTGAAACTCTTTCTTCACAAGAATCTTATCCTGCCACAACTTCGTTCGCTGCTTGTACATCCTCGCATTCTCATAAGCATCCATGCGAATTTCCTCCAACTTGTCTAATTGAATAGCTCTTTTCTCTTGGGCCCTTTTCAATTCAAAATTGAGCTTCTTAACCGCCCAATACGACTTGTGCTCCAACTCCACCGACAAATGGCAAGCTTTCCCGTACACAAGTCGATATGGTGACATTCCAATAGGTGTCTTGAAAGCCGTCCTATATGCCCAAAGTGCATCACTCAACTTTTGAGACCAATCTTTTCGGTTGATGCCTACCGTCTTCTCCAATATCTTCTTGATCTCCCGGTTCGAAATTTCGGCTTGCCCGTTCGTTTGTGGATGATAGGGAAGTGACACCTTATGCCGTACACCATACTTTAATAGAACTTAAGTCAACATCTTGTTATTGAAATGTGACCCCTCGTCGGAGATGATAGCTCTAAGTGTACCAAACCTTGCAAAAAATATTCCTTTGAAGGAACTTAACAACCACATTAGCATCACAAGAGGGGGTGGAAATAGCTTCCACCCACTTAGAACATAATCAACCGCAAGCAAAATATAGTGATTGCCACAAGAAGGAGGAAAAGGACCCATAAAATCTATTCCCCACAAATCAAACACTTCTACCTCAAGAATGTTTTGTAATGGCATTTCATCCCTCCTAGAAATGTTTCCTAACCTTTGGCATCTATCACATGTTTTCACAAAAGTATATGCATCTTTAAACATAGTTGGCCAATAATAACCGGTTTGCAATACCTTACTTGCCGTCTTGGAGGCTCCAAAGTGTCCGCCACATGGTGAGGAGTGACAATGGTGGAGAACATCCTTCACTTCCTCATTTGAGATGCATCTTCTTATGATTTGATCGGCACAACGGCGGAAAAGGAAAGGATCATCCCAAAGATAATGCTTGACATTGGCTTGAAATTTCTTCTTTTCTTGGTAAGACAAGTTTGGTGGCAAGACTCCACAAGCTAGGTAATTCACATAGTCCGCATACCATGGTATCTTGCCCTCCACCTTGAACAAGCTTTCATCCGGGAAGTGCTCTTGAATAGGTTGCTCCAATGACTTTTCTTGGCCCCCCAATCTAGATAAGTGATCGGCCACAAGGTTTTCACATCCCTTCTTGTCCTTGACCTCTAAGTCAAATTCTTGAAGCAAGAGAATCCATCTTATGAGTCTTGGCTTGGCATCCTTCTTGGTGAACAAATATCTAATTGCCGCGTGATCGGTGTGCACCACAACCTTAGAACCCACAATATAGGATCGAAACTTATCCACTGCATATACCACCGCCAAAAGATACTTCTCCGTTGTGGTATAATTTTGTTGAGCTCCATCTAAAGTCTTGCTAGCATAGTAAATCACTCGAAAAAGCTTGTCCTTCCTTTGCCCCACCACCGCCCCCACGGCGAAATCGCTAGCATCACACATAATTTCAAATGGTTCCTCCTAATTGGGTGGAATCACCACCGGTGCACTCACCAATTTCTCCTTCAAATTCTTAAATGATTCCAAACACTTTTCATCAAAGTAAAACGGCACATCCTTCTCAAGCAAATTGCATAACGGCTTAGCAATATTGAAAAAATCTTTAATAAATCTCCGGTAAAAACCGGCATGCCCTAGAAAACTTCTCACTCCTTTTACATTGGAGGGTGGTGGCAATTTTTCAATAGCTACAATCTTAGCTCTATCCACCTCCATGCCTTCACAAGAAATTTTATGCCCAAGTACTATTCCCGATTTAACCATGAAATGACATTTTTCCCAATTCAAGGCTAAATTAGTTTTTTGACATCTCTTCAAGACAAGGGCTAAATTATCCAAACATGCATCAAAGGAGTCTCCAAAAACAGAAAAATCATCCATAAATACCTCCATGCACTTCTCCACCATATCGGAGAATGTGGCCATCATACACCGTTGGAAAGTTGCCGGAGCGTTGCAAAGTCCAAATGGCATTCTTCGAAAGGCATATGTGCCCCAAGGACTAGTAAAGGTCGTCTTCTCTTGATCTTCCGGTGCTATGGCGATTTGATTGTACCCCGAATAACCATCCAAGAAACAATAAAACTCATGTCCCCCCAACCTATCCAAAATTTGATCAATAAAAGGGAGGGGAAAATGGTCCTTCCGGGTAGCCTTGTTGAGCTTCCGGTAATCAAAGCACACTCTCCATTTGGTCACCAACCTAGTAGAAATCCATTCATTGTTATTGTTGCCTACCACGGTTGTTCCGCCTTTCTTTGGCACCACTTGCACCGGACTCACCCATGGAGAATCCGAAATTGGATAGATAATGCCGGCATTGAGCAATTTCACAATCTCCTCTTTGACCACTTCCTTCATCTTTGGATTTAACCTTCTTTGAGCTTCAATGGAGGGTTTAAAGTCATCTTCCATAAGAATTTTATGCATGCAAATTTCCGGGCTAATTCCCTTGATGTCGGAAATAGACCAAGCTATTGCCCTTCTATGATCCCTCAAAACACGAATCAACTTTTCTTCCTCCAAAGGGGTCAAAGTAGACGAAATAATCACTAAGAGAGAATCCTCCTTGCCAAGATAAACATACTTAAGATCTTTTGGTAATGGCTTCAACTCCAACTTGAGCTCTTCCTTGAAATCACAAGACAAAAGTTGTTCTACCCTTTCTCTTGGAGGTAGCACCCTTCCATAAGAATCAAGAGTTGTTAAAATGCTCAACACATCATGATCTTCCTCACTACATGCTTTTTCAAACACTAGTGCTCTTCCAATAGGATCCTCTATAAATAACACATCTCTTTTCTCTTTAATGCAAGAATCAATCACATCAATCATGTAACACTTGGGCACCTCATCATCAATAGATTTCATGGCTTGAGCAAGATTAAAAGAAATTTCCTCATTATTAGCTCTCAAGGTGAGATTACCTTTTTCCACATCAATGACAGCCTTCCCGGTAGCAAAGAATGGTCTCCCAAGTATAATCGGCATGTTCCGGTCTTCCTCCATGTCCAACACTACAAAGTTTACCGAAAATATAAAATTGCCAACTTTGACCAAGACATCCTCCAAAACACCTTTTTGGAATGTAAATGACCGATCCGCCAATTGGAGGCAAATAGATGAAGGTTTCACCTCTCCAAGGCCAAGACTCCTACAAATGGACAAGGGCATCAAGTTAATACTAGCCCCAAGATCGCACAAAGCCTTGTCACAATGGAAAGACCCAATATTAAGGGGTATCGTAAAACTCCCCGGATCCTTGAGTTTTTTAGGCATCTTCCTTTGAATGATGGCGCTTGCTTCCTCTTTCATTAAAATGAGTTCGTTGTCAAGGAACTTTCTTTTCTTGGTAATCAACTCTTTGAGGAACTTGGCATAAGAGGGCATTTGATTTAATGCCTCCAAGAAAGGGATATTAATCTCCAATTTCTTGAAAATTTCAAGAAACCTCATAAAGTGAGTATCCTCCTTCTTGGGCTTGAACCTCTGGGGGTACGGAAGGGTAGGCGTGTGCTTGGGTGCTTCCTCCTTGTCGGGAGCATTTTTAGCTTTAACTTTTGAGCTATCTTCCTCACTTGAAGGGGGTGGCTCTTGGAGAGGATATTCTTCTTGAATTGGTGGCTCCTTAACTTGCGTTACCACATTCTTACCACTTCTAAACATAATAGCTTGGCAAGACTCCCTTGGGTTGACATCCGTATCACTAGGTATGAACTTGCCTTTTTGAAGTTGCCTCATAGAAGTTGCAAGTTGGCCCATTTGAGTTTCCAAATTCTTGATGGATGCTTGAGTATTAGCTTGCATAGTCTTCATTTCATCCTCAAATGCCCCAATCTTCTTGTTTTGGCCACTTGCCATCCCCCTCACTTCTTGCATGAATTCTCCCATCATGCCCTTCATAAAATCTTTCAAAGATGCTTCCGTTTCATTAGAATTCTCACCTAATGGTTGCATAGCGCCTTTGGGGTTAGAGTAATTGAATCCTTCATGTTGACGGTTCCTTGGGAAGAAATTCCCTCCTCCTTGCTTGGGTGGGTAAGGATTCCGGTAACCCACAAAATTTACATCTTCCACATCATCTACATCCTCACTAGCCATGGCTTGTTGCAATTTCCCTTTTTCTTGATTTTTCGTCAACTTGGCCACCATGCTAGTGAGTGCAGAAAGTTGAGCTTGGAGGGACGGTATCTTTGTTTACCTCATACAATCCACTCCCCTTCCTTGGGATCCGTTTGCCGCTAAGCTCAAGACTTTTAGCCATGTTGTTCAATAGCTCAAAACATTCCTCCACATTTTTCAACAACAAGAAACCACCGGCGGCGGCATCCACTTGTAATCGGGTGTTCAAACTCAAACCATTGTAGAAAAGATGAAGTCGGTGAGCTTGATCAATATCTTGAGTGGGTACGCTCTTCACCATCCTCTTGAAACGCACCCATGCCTCCGCAAGTGAATCCCATTCATTTTGCCTAAATGCCAACAATTCATTCTTAAGCTCAAATGCTTTTTGAGATGGAAAGAATCTTCAAATAAATGCATCATATAACTCTTGCCAAGTATGAACCGAAGTAGGCTCCAAATTCTCAAACCATTCCGATGCTTCATCCACAAGAGAAAATGGGAAAAGTCTCATCCTTTTCGCATATTCACTTACACCATCCAAATCAAAAGTATCACATAAGCGAACAAACCTCTTGATTATGGTTGTTTGGATCTTCATCAAGAGTTCCCTCCAAATGGATGTGCTTCCACCAATTGGAGAACATGGCTAGGAATCACAAAAGCTCGCCCTCGAAGCGGCACCGGTCTTATCATATTATCATGGTCTTCCACCCATTGAGGTCGAAAATAATCAAGTACCGACCTTCCTCTTCTTCTAGCACCATTCCCATTGTCCATTACCTCTTCAACTCCATTGTGACCCATGGCAATGACATTTCTTTCTCGTCCAAGGTTCCTCAAATCATCTTCTTAGTTCCCTTCCATGTTGACGGAATCGAAGGTACTAGTATCTCCTTCTTCAACCACCTTGCTTCTTAGCCGAAGTTCTCGCAAGCTTCTCTCAATTTCTAGATCAAGTGGTAACACATGAGAACAACAGCTCCGGGTCATGCACTAGATGTACCTACAAATTAACAAGAAGGGAACACACTAACTTATGAAGAACTAAAATCAAGTAGACAAGAGTTAACCAAATTTTTTTCTAATCAAGAAAAAAATCAAATCAAAACTCCCCGGCAACGGCGCCAAAAACTTT
>SMDT01001643.1:0-77645 GCA_005392925.1 Aquilaria sinensis
ACCTCGGCTTCGAGCTGGGCCTTTTCCTCGAGCGTCTTCGCAAGGATTGCGTCACTTTCTGACTTATCCTTTTGAATCGTTTCAACGATCGAAGTCAGCCCCGCCATTCGAGAACCGATGTCGGAAAGTTTCTGGGAGGTGTCTTTCTCAAGTTCCTCCTTCTCTTTTTTGAACCCCTCCCGAAGTTCAGCAACCTCCTTCTCCGAAGACTGCTTCAGCTGAGCATTGTCGGCAGCCAACGCCGAACACTGGGCCTTCGTCTTGGTGTAAGCGTCCCAGAGTGACACCCTCCTTTCTGATTCCCGAGCCACCCGAACTCGGAGGAACCCAGCATACCCCATCAACTGCCAAAAAGCAAACAAAGGGAAAATGATGCTTAGGGATGCTAAGTAAAAAGCAAAGGTGAAGTTGGCACTGAGAAAATAGTGAAGCGTACCTGGGCGGCATGTTCAGTGAGCTTGGCGGCCAAAGAGTTGTCACCTGGGTAAGCCGCCGCAAGGGCCTTGTAAGAGGCCTCGGTAAGCACCCCTTTGCACATCTGCCTGGCCATCTCAGGACAGTCCTCGGAGTACATATCCATGTCCTCCGTGAACGTCCAGAACGGCTCCTTCGGAACTTTCCCTGCTGGGACTTTGGCATCCCGAAGGGCCCTCTTGCGGGCGTGTTCGGCAACCCAGTCAGGAGCGGCCACCTCCGCTGCACAACAAGGCAGAAAAATTAGTTAAGGCCAGAAAAGGCTTAAGGATTTGCAAAAAAAAAAAGGTTGATTCGACAAAAGTGCAAACCTGCTAGCACCTCGGTAACGTCGTCGTCAAGAATCGACGTCGCCTCAGTAGGGATCCCCTTGCCTTTTATTTGACACCGCTCTTCGGCAGAAGGGGTCTCCTCCCCATCGCCCTCCAGAAGAGCAAGTGAAGGCGTAGGGCTCTGAGGAAGGACGTCGGAAGAAGGGACGACGGCAGAGGGAACCTCGGGCAAAGGGGCGGCAGGGTCCTCGGGCTCCTCGCCTACCTCCTCTGGAATTTGCGGAAGAGAGGAAGGAGCAGCTTTCTTTGCCCGTTTGGAAGAAGGGCCGCTCGAAGTCTGTTTCCGCCTCCGAGAGGCGGCCTTCTTTGTCTGTTCGCCCCTCTCGGCCTGCCCGGTAAAAAGAGCCTTGTAGAAGGCAGCCGCGTCGTCGCCCATCTCTGAAAAAAGAAAAAGAAGATCAGTGTAAGTCCAAGATGAAGTCATGAAGGGAAAAATGAGAAAGTAACTTACTCTCGTAAAAAGACTCATAAGTCTCTTTCCCCCGAAGGAGTTTCACGAGCCAGGAGTCCTTCCCCGAAGAAGCCGGTTTCGGCATATTGAGGTCTGTCTCATGCTCCTTTACCACCTTGAGTTCCCGAAGGACCTCTTCGGTCATGAGCCTCCAGTTGATCGGAAACGGGTAAAGGGCACGAGGAGGGACCTCGGCAGCCCAGTCAGAGACGGCCCGGATGCGCCTGTCGAAGTCCTCAAAGATAGGTGCTACATCGGCGTCTAGCAGTATCTTCGGGTCAACAACATCCATCTTGAGCCTCCCCTGAGCCCACTTGGTCGGGAAGTGCGACCAAGTCTCCGACTTCTTCAGGAAAAAGAATTTTTGTTGCCACCCTCGCCAGCTGTCTTTGGTGGCAAAGGTGAACGTATACTTTTTGCTCCCGGATCCCCGAGGTAGCATAAAGTAGAAGCCACCCTTCGGGACCACGAAGAGCTTGTAGTACTGAAGAAAAACTACAAAGTGAGGTTTTATTTTGAAAACGCCGCACATACAGAGGAAGGCGTTAAAATAACAGTACGAGTTCGGTGGGAGCTGGTTAACGGCAATGCCATGGAAGTCGCAGAACGCGCTAACCATCTCCGGGGGGGGATACCGAAGTCCGGCCTTCAGTTGGGCTCGGAAAACGGTGATTTCATCACTTCGGTTGGAGAAAGGAAATTGGTCAGGACGGGGCAACCTCGTCACAGAGTAAGAGGGTAAGAAAAACTTTTTCTTCCACTTCGCTAGTTTTGCCGGAGTAGTGCAGCAGGGGTGAGAAAGAAGAGGTTGCCAACTCTCGGGAACAGGCATGATGAAAACTCTCGGGAACATGAGTTCGGGAAAAACAATGAAAACGAGTTCGGGAAAAACAAAGAAGAAGCTTTGAAAAAAGCAAAAGGACTAGAACCCACCAAGGGTCTTGCCGGAATCTGGATTTCTGGAAGCCGTCGTGAAAAGTGGTCGGAAAAACGCCTGAAAAAGGAGAACCGCCGCGGAAAATCGGGAGAGAATTAGAAGGCAGAAGAAAGCAAAAGCAGAAGCAAAAAGAGGGTTATGACAGGACTGGTATATATAGGCCGAGAAGGCCAGGTGAACCGTCGTCATTAGTACCCCTCGGAAGGCGAAGCGTCGCCATAACTGCTAAGTGAGCCTGAAAAGTCGCGCCTGCCGTACTCAGTGCATTCTCACCCAGTAATAGTGCGCCACGTGTCAGCCATCGCGCAGCAAACGTGCCGCGTGTCGGTCATCGCGCAGCGAACGTGCCACGTGTCGCCCATCACGTCGAGCACGCCCTCTGACATCGTTTGGTTTAGAGGCGCCGCCCTAGACTGACTCCGCTAGACGCAGGACGCGACGCATGAGCAGACCTATAAAGGCAAAAAAGTAGGTTACCTCGAAGACACCAAAAGACAGCCTGTGACTTCGGGCAGAAGGTCTATCTTCGGTACAAGGTTATCCTATCTTCCCTCGACACGAGGATACCAAGAGACAGCCTGTGACTTCGGGCAGAGGGTGTATCTTCGGCACAGGGACAGCCTATCTTCTCGCGCCTCGAGGACGCAAAAATGCTGCCCATCGCTACAAGCAGAAGAAGGCGTCTTCGGCGCAGATATCATAGCCACAGGACCCGAAAACCGATGAACCGAAGTTTCTCACTTCGGCTTTTCGGAGGGGGGCCTGTGATAGCCAAAGGCTATTGCCTCCTCGGTAGTAACTCCCTGCCAGAATATTGGCCGAGGAGTCTGACGTCACCCAAGAGAGGATCTTTTCACTGACCTCGGAAGGTGCGAAGTCAAACACTATGAGCTCGAGACTTTGGTTAGCTCGTCAGGAATTCCGAGGACAACACCGTCTCCATCGAGGGGCCAAACTGACTGCCCCGAAGAGGATCTTCCCCGAACAAGAAGCACCTGAACAAGGGAATCCCCGAACTATGGGTGTGAGTCCCGAAGAAGGTGTCCATCAAGGGAACTCCCAGAACTATGGGATAGATCCCGAAGGAGGTGCTCGCACCGAAGGACGGATAGAATCCGAAGAGGGTGCACGCACCGAAGGGCGACCTCGCCCAGGGGACCTCGGGAGTACGGTATGAGCATTTAAGGAGCCTCTGACATGTCGCCCACAAGCCCTACACGTCACATCAGAACGGCGAACTGACACGCCGCAGCCGCCCCAGTCCTGACACAACCTGTCCGGGTCCAGGGCTAAAGGAGGCTGCAAACGGCTGCCTGTCCCCTAGGTCCAAAAGCACAGATCAAATCCGACCGAACACGTGTCATGATCTGAACGGACCATCTACTCCTATAAATACTAGGAAAAGGGACTGGGCAAGGGATGGGCATTTTCCTCCCTCTGAGAAAACACAAAACAGGCAAGACACTTGATCCCTTAGTGTTCTTCCTCCACCTTCACTCAGAAAACTGACTTGGGCGTCGGAGGGTCCTCCCTGGAAAAGCAAACCGGGGACCTCCTAACCTCTTCTTTGAGCTTTTCAGGCACACTCAGCTGGGAAACCAGAGCTCCAGGCGCTCGCCTCCTCAGAAAGTCTCTCCACCTGTCAACATGACAGTAAACGAAGATGCCTTGGGGCATCAATTATTATTATTATTGTTTATATATCTTATATTAAAAGCCCATATTATATATGTGTGTGTGTGTGTGTAAAACCCCAAAAAGTCCATAAAACTCTAACCTAGCCCATATAAAAACCTTAACCTACCTCTCAGCTTTCATTTCCCCTCCCTTACCGCCTCTCACCTTCTTCTCTTTCTCTGCTCTAGTCCTTCCTCCCCCTACTGCCTCACGCTTCATCCTCTTTCACTGCTGTTCTCCCTCGGCCCTTTACCAGTTGCCTCATGCTTCATCCTCTGTCACTGTTCCCCCTTGCTCATTCTCTCTCTGTCCTCCCTCATCCTCAGTTCTCAGTCACTGTTGTCCTTTATTGTCCTCCATTTTGCTTATCATTCGTCATCGCCTCCTCGATATGCTACCAACATCCTCCGTAGGCCCGACGTTTCCTTGCCTAATGCCTCCTCTCCCCGCCGCCGCATCACTCGACTCCTCATCGCCTTGCCTCTTTACTAATTTTTAGTTTTGATTTTATTTTTGACTTCATGTTTGAATTTGTAAATCTAGTTGTGAGTTTGGTGCGTGAACTTGCAGATCTGGTTGTGAGTTTTGTTTGTTAACTTGTAGATCCGGTTGTGATGACCAAAATGATTTTGTAGATTTGGTTGTTTGATTATAGATCCGGTTTTTATTTTTAAATTTTTTAGTTAATTTTGTGTTTGATTTTTGAATTTTTTCTGAATTTTTCAAAATTTTATGAATTTTTTATGAATTTCAGTAAGTTTTTTAATTTTGAAAATTTTTAGTTAATTTTTGTGAAATTATTTATTTTTGAAATTTTTGTGCATTTTTGTGTACTAATAAAATCTTAGTTATATAATTTTTTAAATTTTAGTAAATATAATTTTTAGTAAATATAACATATAATTTTATTAAATATAATTTTATTAATGTTTTTAATATTAGTATATTTCAGTTTTTTTAATATTAATTTTTAATTGTCGCACATTGATTTAGTAAAATTTAATGGATATTTTAATATTAATTATTTTAATATTTTCACATATTTTTTAAAAATAAATGGTAGTTTCCAAGGTTTCCACATTAGAAACATCTTTTATTTTTTAAAAAATTTTAAGAGAATTACCAAAGGCCAATGCATTTAAAATATCCAACGATCAAACACGTTGGTATGTACCAATATGTTAAATTATAGGTAATTTATCAACGATTAAACACGTTGGTATATATCAATGGCCTAACATGTTGGTAAAAGTAAAACTGTTGGTAAAAAGCATATAAACTTAGGCCGTTAGTAATTTCATCATCTTTTTTTTTTTTCAATGGCTATATGTTAGAGATTACCAACGGCTTAATATAGTAAAAAAAATTTCAACACATTGATTACTTAGCTCACTACCAATTGTCTCATATTGATAATTTCAAAATTATCAACATGTGGCTGTTGGTAATGGCCGTTGGTAAATACCTTTTTTAGTAGTGTCACAATTATAGTAGCACTAATCCTCTATACCTATAAAGTTAATTAGAAGAGTTTTTTTTTGTATGGTTAAGAGTTTATAAGAGTTATTGAGCCTCACATAAGTAGATCCCTTATTATTTTTTCTTTTGTCGATTCGAAAAATTCTGTGGGGTGAAATAAGTGCCGTAATTAACAACGTTGTGTGTTACGACTTGTGAGCAGGGAAAGAGTTCTCAGTTCACCAACAAGTTTTCTTTTTTTATTTTTTTTGATAGACCAACAAGTTTTTTTTTTCCCAACAGTTATTGTATTATATATTTCTCTTAATTTCAGTTTTGTTTTAGTTTCTCTTATTCTTTTTTTTTTTCTGAAAAAGCCGGGACGAAATATGTTCCTGATCCTGGGTAACATGTGTCTGCGTGGTGGTAAGGAAATAACTTTCTTTTCTTTATCGTTTTATTACCTCGGGACAAAGCTTCCAAATCACCAAAATTGCAATTTGCAAACAAGATTTGACGAATAATATAATCAAAATACAGACTAAAATTGATGATTTAGCACTGAATTGTATTTGACAATTACCGTACCCAAGATTTTCTATAAATTTTACTAAAACTGTTAGTATATCTAATAAAATTTCTTCCAAGATTTTGAACTACAGACTGATCAAGGCAAGTAAGCTAGTATTGCACAACTTTGTATTTGTACAAAGTGAAAAAAAAAAAAAGAAAATTATTATTTTCAGAGTAATGTTGTACGCCTTTTACTTATAAGAATAATATAAAGTAAATTTAACAAGTACTAAACAGTGATTAGAAACTTTAAACTAAGCTGAACATTTGTATTTTATAATTTAATTTCCTATAAAAAAGCATAAGGTGTGTACCAAACACCTAAGAAAATAGAATTTAAAGACATGTGTCTGAATTTAATTGGAGGAAAACTATATGAATGATCCACTTAAAATTACAATTTTCCAATCTTGTAACAGTATAATTTTTGTTTTTGTACTTAGAATACAATACAAGACGAGGGTTAAGAGAGGAAAAATGGGAATTGTGTGAGATTTTTGTCTCTAAAAAAGCTTGAACAGGTAAATCCTGATACACTTTGAAGGAACAATTGGACCAAGCCTACAGAAACAACAGCATAAATTTTTAGATATAACACTACCGAAATAAATATGATGTCATCATTAGTTGCTTGGCTAACAAGGAAGATGAGAAGTATAATATATAAGAAAAACAAATATGAAATTCAAAATGTACAAGCCGACAAAGCAGCACAAACAGGACTTAAAGGGTTGGTGCTTCGAGCTCTGTTCCAAACGCCTTCATTCTCTCGTTGTCGTGGGTATGGTGCTCCGAATTGCCTTCCTCTTCGCCTCCCTTTATTGTCTCATCTCATCTCCGCAAATCCCCACCTCGGTGCCTGCTATTGCCGTTATCTGCTCTTCCGCCATCGTCTCTGCATCTCCGGCCCATTTCATCGCCCCGTGACCATGGCTTCTGCCAGCCTCTCCACTTTCGGCTTCCGTGAGCCCGACATTTTTCCGATTCTTCGTCTTCGATTTTGCCTCCCTTTTCATCTCCCTTCCTCTCCTCATCTCTTTTCCCCAACCCACCACCTCGCTCCCTGCTATAGGTGTCACCTACCCTTACGCCACCACCTCTACGGCCGAAGCCCATAGTTTCGCAGCAAAGGTGGCTTCCACAGGCCTCTCCAGTGTCCGCCTCCGCAACCCTGACTTTATTCCGGCTTTCATGCATGCCAACTTGTCCATTTTTCTCAACATTCCAAGCCGTCTCGTCCATCCCATGGCGGTGAGCTACTCCTTTGCTGTTCGGTGGGTGTACAGGCACATTCCCTTTGCTGCCGTGTCGAAGATCCTGTTCATCTCTCTGGGTGACACAAATTCTTCCCTGGGGTACGGCCCTCTCATCCTCCCTGCCCTCGAGAAATGGTCTGATTTGGTTACGGATGGAGGGACAAGAAAAACAGGATGGTTATGGTTATTCCTCGTCATAATCCGAAGTATCTTCGGTCCACCAATGGGAAGGCGGCAAGCCCGTCAACATCACACTCTCATTAATTAATTGTTAATTTTGTTATCATCACTGTTAACTCAACTGTAATCGATCGGTACGTGTCGAGAAAAATCTTTGCAATTGATTTTTCTGTTTCTTTTTACATTTTAGCCAGCAAATAGCATTTTTTTTCCTTCTATCCATAACTTCTTTTCTAAAACTTGTCTTTTTTTTTTTCCTCAGCAATTGTAATATTTCTGTTCCTCTTTTTTGTTTATTTTAGTTTCTTGGAGTATTATTCTTTTATTCTTTTGGCGGGACCAGATACGTTCCACTGTACCATGTGTGCATGGCGGGGAAAGGAAATAACCTTCTTTCTTTATTCCTTTAATTTTAGCTAATGAATGTCGTGTAGAATTGCAAATGAAATTTTGTTAGACACATTAAAATTTGTGTATAAAAATCTTGTTAAATTCTAGATATTAATGCACAAGTAGGCGTAGAAAAATTAATTAACTTGTTTTTTCGAGAATCACTTAAACTGCGAAATATAAGATTGAATGGAGTTTTATAAATTGGGTTTAGTACATGAGCTCTTGTAGTTCTAGTTTCTTGATGGAAATGTAAACATGTTAGGAATGAAAATACGGGCTAAAATTGAGAATATATATACTATAATACCCTGTTTTTGGATAAACTTACAAAATTTTGAGCTATCCGTTTTCTGCAAATGGGTTTATGCTCCATACAATAACCATAGAATTTGTAAAAAAAAATAAAAATAAAAAGGAAAATTCATTATTCTTCTACGCCTACAAAAGAATTATAGCCTTAAAGTAAATTCAATAAACTTAAGCGTTAAGTAGTGAGTAGGGATGACAATGGATAGGATTTGGATAGGATGGTACTAAACCCATATCCTATTCATCATATTGGATATTCAATCCATATCCTATCCACCATCCATCAATTTTACAATTTTAACATCCATATCCTACCCATTTTAAGGTGGGTAGGATTTGGATAAAATCCACCAACCCGCTGCATGCTATCTATCTTAATAAAAAAATAATAATTTTATAACAGAATATCATAATTAAAAAATATTAAAATTGATCATCTAGCGAAACAATATCAACAATAAGAGACACATAATGAAGTGCAATAGTCAAATAACTTAAACACGCTGATATAACTAAATCCAACTACAATGTCTAGTACTCATACGATACAATCCGGTAAGTTAAACATATGGTTGTAACTTTCACCATCCTTGATTTGACAAATCAAGATGATACTCACAAAAATCTTTGACGCACTAATGCAACTCCTCAGAATGTTTAAATATAAAGGAAACAAGAATGAGTTTACAGAAAATATATGTATATATGTGAATAATTCTGTATATATGTTCAAACTATATTACCCTTATATGTATATATGTGTGTGTGTGTATGTGTGTGTGTGAATGAATCGGCCATTTCAACCTGCAAAGTCCAGCTACAATTGTACTCATTTAACCGAATTAATTTTTCTTATAATTAGTGTGTGTGCGTATGTGTGTATATACATACATACACACACACACACACACACATATATATATATATGGGTAGGATATAGGGCAGATGGACCTAAACCCATATCCTATCCACATCTGGTGGGTACAAAAAAAAAAAACCCAAATCCGCTCCAAATCCATTTAATTGTAAAAAAAATCCTATCCAACGGATAGGATTTAGTCGAATATCCACTGGGCCGAATATCCGTTGACATCCCTAGTAGTGAGTAGGCCTTTCGTATATTTCTGTTTAGTCACTTAATTGGCAGTTTCTTTTTTTAATCATTTATTTTCATAAATTCTAGCTTGTACACTAGAATAGAGAATAATTTAAGATACAAAGGTTTCAGAAAATACTAAGCTCTCTATTTCACCCAACAAAAGACGACGAAGATGTCTAGAAAAAGAGGAAATATATGCGTTTGAAATTGATTGGAATAGAATTATGTACGAAACTCTTCTGAAATTAAAATGCCGAATTACAAGTTTATATATATACTGTTACTTACTCCAGAGTAATCCAGTTATGGTGCCAAAACTGTGCATTTAAACTCTCAGGTTTGGTGTGTCCTGTAGGTCATCAGAACAACACCCCTAGTGTACATACTCAAGTGACCCTCTTGAGAAATATGTAAATACATGCATATTGGTCTAACCATAACACACATATTTACATTTATACACACTATGGCAGCTAAGAAGGAAAACACTAGCATAAGTCTTAGTTTTGGCTTCCACACATTAGGCAATCTTGTCAAGTTCTAGTGACCAGCAACTGCACCTGTAACTTCCACTAATACTCTAGCCACATACCCCCCTGTTTTCTTTGATCCATTACCAAGTAGAGACTTATAGCAAACCAAGGAATTTTGTTTTACACCAATAGCCCACCTATGAACCAAGTTATGGATTTTTTAAGTTGGTTACAAAATTCTGACCAAATGAACAGTAACTCAGCCAATTTTGCAATGTCATATCTTTGGCTACAGGGCTCTAATTCTAGAAATTCCAAAGCCCAGTTAATCCTCTAGGTGTGGTCAAAATTTTATACCAAGATTCATTCTACACATGAAGATATTAAACTTTAGGTCTAAAGTCAAAATTCTGGCAACTTTTGGACCATTTTGCCCATACAATTTTTCCAAACCATGCAAACACTTCATTCACAAGGGGAAAGCCCTCCAAGGCTATCTCATATATGTCCATTACACATACAAATTACATTCCCTTTCTTTTAACAACTTTATATGGCCAAAACAAAATTTACAAGTAAGCAGCCCATCATTCACACTTAGGCAGCTTTGCACTACATCACTTACATAGCCAAAACATTACTCAAATGTTCACATACTTGTCTCATTTTACATACACTACATGTACATGCATACATGCACTACACAATAGTCATAACTCAGCTAAATACACATCCTAAGTTAGAGGAGTGCCTGAGAGACAATGGACTCCAGAACAGGATGCTGGACAGCTGTTGTACAACACAATAAGTACCACCATTAAAATACCAAATGTGCTCCTAAAATTACCAAACTTTCCAGATCATAACTAGAAATATAGAAGTTTATGTACCTGAAATTTCAGATTAAAACTCAAACCACAAAGGTCAGTTTGAATGTGGTCTTTCAGCTGGACCTGAAATAACAGAATTGAGGGGAGTAAGTTTCATTGAGAAACTTAGTAAGGGTAGCACTTGGATTCAATAAGCAATGTAACCATCATTAAAACCTGAATTCAAAGGCACTAAAACACAAAAACCACAATGCATATATACAAGATATAGCAACCAAATGCAGTAGCCAATCACAAACAACAAACACATGAAATGTGGCAGTAGCATATACCAGAGGTTAGTCCATAAAACACATAATAAACATAACCAAATCACTATGGCAGCCCTCCTCAAGCTAATGCTTGATCTTAGGAGGATTTTAACACTAGTTAGTACTAACTTTGGGCCCTAGAAACCCTCATTTCACTACCATCTTTGTGCACTTCACACTAGGTTACAAAATCTTCAATAAGTGCACTCCCCTCACTAAGCTTGATTCATCAAGCTCATGGCTCTCTTCCAAGCTTAGCCCTAGCTCCATGGATATTTGTAAATTGCAGAAAATGGACCCTTACCAAAGTGGGTAAGCCGAAAATCAAGCTTGATCCTTGAAGTATCTAAGAAATAGCTCTAGTTTGCATCCAATTGCTTCCTTTTGCCTTCAATTTCAATCAATTGCAAGTTTGAAGGTGTGGTGGCTATAGATGAAGTATGGCTGTGTTCTTGGGCTGGGAAAGGATGAAAATGAGAGAGGGATAAGTGATTTGGCCATGTAAATGGCTTTAAATGAGCTTAAGGGCACAAAACACACTTAACAAGCTTAACCTTGCTTTATGTCATTTTCTTTTTCACTAATTATGGTTTCTTTGTCTTAAACTCATTCGTACACATGTGCCCAACATTTTTGACTAATTATCCAGTCTTAGCTGCCTCCCCCATTATGGGATAACCCCACAATTCCACTCTTAGACTTAAGTCAAAAGCTTGAACACCTTAAGGTTTATACAAGGACATTTAGGTCTTTATTGCCCTTAGTGTTTCCTTTGTCCAAACTTGTCTTCCATAAGCAATTTGGTCCTCTAATAGCACTTTCATACCATTCATATCATTCCCATAACTCTCCAAATCTTTTTTGTGAAAGTTTTGCAATTGAGTACCCAAATTTTCAAAACCTGACAAAAAAATCCATAGGTTGCTTGACAAACAAGTAATCCTTTAGGCTTTTCTTGGGGGCTAAGTTACCAACTTGGAACACTTTTAAGGAGGTGTTGATCATGCCTTTTACCCCTCACACTTCAATCACTATGGTGAGAATTACACAACATAATGGTTTTTACCCGTTATGACACACTTGTAATTCTCCCATTTTGTGAGGTGGTAACAATCCTCCCCCACTTAAAAATTTTGGTCATCCAAAATAGCCTTTAGCTTTGGGTATTCTTTAGGATACCTTTCGATGAGGTCTTTTTCAGTTTCCCAGATTGCTTCTCTTTCAGAGTGGTGTGACCACTGAACTTTAACCATGGGAATATGTTTGTTTCTTAACCTTTTGGTATCCTTGGCTAAGATAGCTATAGGTCTCTCTTCATATGTCAAGTTAGGTTCCAATTGTATGTCTTCCACTACAATAGCATGCTTTGTGCCCAATAGACACTTCTTAAGCATACTAATGTGAAAAACATTATGAACACTTGACATGCTTGGCGGTAGAGCTAACCTGTATGCTACCTTGCCGACTCTGTCTAAGATCTCATAAGAATCGATGCATCTTGGAGCTAACTTGGTTCTTTTGCCAAATCTGACAGTGCCTTTGGTTGGTGCAACTTTCAGCCAAACATTGTCACCAACCTCAAATTCCAAGTCTTTTCTTCTTTTGTTGACATAGGCTGTAATCCTTTCATTGGCTACCTTTAATCTCTCTTGAATCTTCTTAATTTTGGCAGTAGTCTCTTCAATAATTTCGGGACCCAACTCTAGCCTATTTGAGGCTTCTACCCAACAGTGGGGTGTCATGCACCTTCTTCCATATAATGCTTCATAAGGTGTCATGCCAATAGCGCTTTGGTAACTATTGTTATATGAGAATTCCACCAATGGCAAGTGTTGGTCCCATTCACCTTTGAAATCCAACACACAGCTCCTGAGCATTTCTTCCAGTATCTGTATCACCCTTTCAGATTGCCCATCTGTCTGAGGATGATAAGCAGTACTCAAATGGATTTTGGTTCCTAGTGCTTTATGAAAAGCACTCCAAAACCGAGCTGTAAATCTTGGATCTCTATTAGATACAATGGAGTCTGGCACTCCATGTAGTCTCACTATCTCTTGGACATAGATCTGAGCTAACTTCTCCAAGGAGTCTGTGAGTTTCATAGGTAAGAAGTGGGCACATTTGGTTAGCTTATCTACAATGACCCAGATTGTATCATGCCTTAATTTGGTCATAGGCAACTCAGTTAAAAAGTCCATGGTTATGTTGCCCCACTTCCTTACTGGTATAAGTAGAGTCTGTAGGGTACCAGCTGGCTTCTAGTGCTCTACCTTTACCCTCTAGCATGTGGCACATTTGGAGACATAAGTAACTATGTTTCTCCTCATGTTTAGCCACTAGAAGTGAGTCTTCAAGTCTTTATACATTTTCTCATTTCCTGGATGGATGTTCAACTTGCTTGTGTGAGCTTCTTCAAGTATTTCATCCCTGAGCTTTGCTCCTTTAGGCACATAGATTCGGTCTTTGAAATACAGTAATTCTTGCTTGTAGGCAAAGGATTGATACAAAGAAATTTTTTCCTCTCCTGAAGTTCTTTTGAGATCAGGATCTGTCTCCTGTGCCTTTCTGGCTTCTTCAATCCATCCAGACTGAATTGTCAATGTGTAAATTTGGGCTTCCTCCCACTTATGCTATTTATGTCATAGGCATAACAGATTATTCTGCTCATCATGATCAGCTATGTATCCTCCTTTCAAAAGTCCTGTGTACTTTTTGCTCAGGACAATTGCTATTAGATTGCCTTTGCCCTCTGTGTACTGTATACTACAGTCATAGTCCTTGATATACTCTAACCATCTCTTTTTCCTTATGTTCAACTCTTTCTGAGTGAACAAGTAATTTAGGCTCTTATGGTGAGTGTAGATCACAAAAGAACTACCCATCAAGTAATGTCTCAATTGCTTCAGAGCAAAAATTACTGCTGCCAGTTTTAGGTCATGGGTAGGATAATTTTGCTCATGGGGTCTTAACTGCCTTGACCCATAAGCAATGGCATTTCTATCTTGCATAAGTACACAACCTAACCCAGATATGGATACATCTGTATATATGATGTAGGGCTTACTTGGATTAGGAAGAATCAACACTGGAGCTTCAATCAACCTCTGCTTGAGCTCTTGGAAACTCTTTTCATACTTCTCAGTCCACACAAATCTTTGACCTTTCTTGGTCAAATAAGTAAGAACTGAGGCAATCATGGAAAAGCCTGATACAAATCTCCTGTAGTGTCCAGCTAATCCTAGGAAACTTCTTATTTCCTTCACAATCTTTGGTCTTTCCCACCCTTGCACTGCCTTGACCTTTTGAAGGTCTGCCTTAAGGCCTTGTGCATCTATAATGTGTCCTAGGAAAGACATTTCCCTTATCCAGAATTCACACTTGGATAACTTGGCATAAAGCTGATGTTCCAATAGAGTCTTTAAGACAATCATTAGATGATGTTCATGTTCATTTTCATCATTGGAATACACTAGGATGTCATTAATGAACACAACCACAAATTTATCCATATGTGGTCTAAACACCCTATTCATTAAGTCCATGAAAGCAGCTGGGGCATTAGTCAAACCGAATTGCATGACTATGTACTCATAATGCCCATATCTAGTTCTGAATGTAGTCTTAGGAATATCTTCTTCCTTTACTCTCAATTGGAAGCATCCAGATCTCAAATCTATCTTAGAAAAGATCTTAGCTCCCTTGAGTTGATCAAACAGATCCTCAATCCTAGGGAGTGGATACTTGTTCTTGATAGTCACTGCATTAAGCTTTCTGTAGTCAAGCATAGTCTCAACGATCCATCCTTCTTCTTCACAAAGAGAACAGGAACTCCCCATAGTGAAACACTTGGCCTTATAAACCCTTTTTCAAGAAGGTCATCAAGTTGTTTCTTGAGCACATTCATCTCTGTGATTGGCATTCTGTAAGGAGGTATGGATATTGGACTATCTCCTAGTTGCAACTTGATTTCAAACTCGATATCCCTTTGTAGAGGAATACTTGGCAGATTTTTAGTAAAGACTTGTGGAAAGTCTTTCACTATAGGTATTCTATCTACTTCTTCTTCACAGTGCAATTCATTCATGCATAACAGTAATCATGCTCAGAAATCATAGGTATTTCATCTAGTACCTCTAGCTCCATGCCATGCATTTCATACACTAATTCTTTAGAATTCACTAATGCCTGCACTTCACCATCAGGCAATGTGATTTCCATATTAGCACAATCAATTTTTATATTATGCATAGCAAACCAATTCATACCCAGTACTAAATCATATTTACGAATGTCCAACACTAGCAGATTAGTCATAACATTAGTCTTTCCTACTACTAGCTCACAATCCTTAGCTAGGTCATTAGTGAAAAGACATTGACTACCTGCTATTTTCACTAAGGATATCCTAGGCATGATTTCAATAGGCAATTTCATGGCATTAACAAATTTCCTAGACACTATAGACATAGATGCACCAGAATCAAACAGAACACTAACAAGCATACCATTAAGGTAAATGTTACCTCTTAGTGCCCTTCCCTGCTCTGATGTCTCCGGCCTCTCCACTTGGAAGACTTTACCAGCCCTTTGCACTGGAGGGCGAGGCACTGGAAAAACTGGCCTCTGCTGTCCCTCCCTTGGTGCTTCGCCTCTAGATCCTGCCCCAACAGCCCTTACTGGACCTTAATCTTCTGGCCTCCTTTGAGGTTGTGGATAGTCTTTGATCCAATGATCCATGGATCCACATCTTAGACATGCTTGGGTGTCAAAATAGCAAGGCACAGGGAGATATTCAACTTTAGGTACATGGTCGAAATTCTGGCAACTTTTGGACCATTTTGCCTATACAATTTTCCAAACCATTCAAACACTTCATTCACAAGGGGAAAGCCCTCCAAGGATATCCTATACATGTCCATTACACATATGAATTACATTCTCTTGCATCTAACAACTTTATATGGCCAAATCACTTATCCCTTTCTAATTTTCATCCTCCCCCAACCCAAGAACACAGCCATACTTCCTCCATAGCCACCATACCTTCAAACTTGCAATTGATTGAAATTGAAGGTAAAAGGAAGCAATTGGAAGCAAACTAGAGTTATTTCTTGGATATTTTAAAGATCAAGCTTGATTTTCGACTTACCCACTTTGGTAAGGGTTCTCTTGCTTTCATGGACCGTTTTCTGCAATTTACAAACATCCATGGAGCTAGGGCTAAGCTTGGAATAGAGCCATGAACTTGATGAACCAAGCTTAGTGAAGGGAGTGCACTTATTGAAGGTTTTGTGACCTAGTGTGAAGTGCACAAAGATGGCAGTGAAATGAGGGTTTTTAAAGCCCAAAGTTAGTACTAACTAGTTTTAAAATCCTCCTAAGACCAAGCATTAGCTTGAGGAGGGCTGTCATAGTGCTTTGGTTATGTTTATTATGTGTTTTATGGACTAACCTATGGTATATGCTGCTACCACATTTCATGTGTTTGTTGTTTGTGTTTGGCTGCTGCATTTTGTTGCTATATCTTGTATATATGCATTGTGGTTTTTGTGTTTTAGTGTCTTTGGATGCAAGTTTTAATGATTGTTACATTGCCTATTGAATCCAAGTGCTACCCTTACTAAGTTTATCAATGAAACTTACTCCCCTCAATTCTGTCATTTCAGGTCTAGCTGAAAGATCACCTTCAAACTGACCCCTTTGATTTGAGTTTTAATCTGAAATTTTAGGTACATGAACTTCCATATTTCTAGTTATGATCTGAAAAGTTTGTTGATTTTAGGAGTACATTTGGTATTTTTAATGGTCGTACTTATTGTGTTGTGCAGCAGCTGTCCAGCATCCTGTTCTGGAGTCCATTGTCTCTCAGGTACTCCTCTAACTTAGGGTGTGTATTTAGCTAAGTTATGACCATTGTGTAGTGCATGTATGCATGTACATGTAGTGTATGTAAAATGAGACAAGTATGTGAACATTTGAGTAATGTTTTGGCTACGTAAGTAATGTGGTACAAAACTGCCTAAGTGTGAATAATGGGCTGCTTACTTGTAAATTATGTTTTGGCAATATAAAGTTGTTAAAAGAAAAGGAATATAATTCCTTTGTGTAATAGACATATATGGGATAGCCTTGGAGGGCTTTTCCCTTGTGAATGAAGTGTTTGCATGGTTTGAAAAAATTGTATGGGCAAAATGGTCCAAAAATTGCCAGAATTTTGACTATGGACCTAAAGTTTAATATCTTCTTATGTAGAACAAATCTTGGTATAAAATTTTGACCACACCTAAAGGACATCTAGAGGATTAATTGGGCTTTGGAATTTCTAGAATTAGAGCCTTGTAGCCAAAGATATAACATTGCAAAGTTGGCTGAATTACTGTTCATTTGGTCAGAATTTTGTAACCAACTTAAAAATCCATAACTTGTCCATAGGTGGGCTATTGATGTAAAACAAAATTCCTTGGTTTGCTCTAAGTCTCTTCTTGGTAATGGAGCAAAGAAAACAAGAGGGTATGTGACTAGAATGATACAGAGTATTAGTGGAAGTTACAGGTGCAGTAGCTGGTCACTAGAACTTAACAAGATTACCTAATGTGTGGAAGCCAAAATTAAGACTTATGCTAGTGTTTTCTTTCTTAGTTGCCATAGTATGTATAAGTGTAAATATGTATGTTATGGTTAGACCAATATGCATGTATTTATATATTGCTCAAGAGGGTCACTTGAGTAAACACACTATGGATGTTGTTCTGATAACCTACAGGACACATCAAACCTGGGAGTTTAAATGCACAGTTTTGGCACTATAACTAGATTACCCTGGAGTGAGTAACAGTGTATATATAAACTTGTAATTCAGCATTTTAATTTCAGAAGAGTTTCGTACATAATTCTATTCCAATCAATTTCAAACGCATATATTTCCTCTTTTTCTAGACATCTTCGTCGTCTTTTGTTGGGTGAAATAGAGAGCTTTGTCTTCGATTTGCGTATCTTTTTGTCTCTCTTCCTCTCCTCTCCTCTTTTCCCCAAACCGCCGCCTCTCTCCCCGCTGTCGGTGTTACCTACCCTTCCGCCACCATCTCCACGGTTGAGGCATATTTTTTTGCCACAAGTATGGCTTCCGCTGGCCTCTCCACTGTCCGCCTCCGCGACTCCGACTTTATTCCGGCTTTCATGCCCACCAACTTCTCCATTTTCTTTACATTCCAACCCGTCTCGTCCATCCCATGGCGGTGAGCGCCTCTTTTGCTGCTCGGTGGGTTTAGAGGCATATCCCCTTCGAGTTCACTTCCCTGTCGAAGATCCAAGTCATGTCTCTCGGTGACACCAACTCTTCTCTACGTGACGGCCATCCTCCTCGCACTCAAGAATTTGCGCTTGGCGATGTCCGCCCTTGGCAACAGTCAGATTGCCGTTTCCACGCCGATCCCTCTTCGCGAAGTACTGGATGCGGTGTCGCCTTCAAAGGCATAGTTCAAATCTCCGGGCCGTCAGTTAATCGTGGAAGCTCTTCTCAAGGAGTCATGTTTGATTCTTACCCTTCGTCCTGAGGAAATCAACAGCCTCGGACAACTTCGGCACGATTACGGTAACCAATCTGTTTCAAGAAATGCCTTCGACGTTATGATTGACTCTTTGCTCGAAGCATTGGGAACTGTGGGACAGAAGGATGTGGCGGTGGTGGTGCTGGATGAGACGCTAAAAGAGGGACAAGCGAAGAAGTTCTCGGAGGAGTTTTTGCGGGGTTGGATCGATTACGTGAAATCCGGCAGTGCCAAGCAGGGAGTCAGCCTTCTTCTTCCTCGTCTCGTGCCTGAGAAGTTCACTTGGAGGTTTTGGATCCAAGAACTTTTTCTGATGGACGAACTGGAAGTACTAGAATTACTTAATCACCGTTTGCCCGGATACTGGCCTCTGCTTCTGATCGATGTGGTTGTCGTTACCCTGTACGCATGCTTCTACCGCGAACTGATGTACTGATCTATCGTTGCCATATCCGTACCTTATTTTGCCTATTATGATGTCTTTGGTCTGATGAACAGTGTCTAGCATGTCTTTGATCTACTGACTGGTACTTCGTATTTGGCTGTTATAATGTTTTTGATCTAATGAATGAACAATATCTAGTATTTGCCTCGTAGGTCGTTGATCGATCAATTCTTTCTGCAGAAGGTCGGTCTTCGTTTCAAACTTACGATGTTTGGCTCTTGTGGTTCTAGTAATAAATACCCTTCGTTTCAAACTCACAATGTTTGGTTCTAGTTATAACAATGACATCCATGCGAATGTGTTATTTCTTCTTCGTTGCTCTCGCTTCTCCAGCGGCAATGAGACGTACATTTCAATGTACATGGGCTAACCCTGCTGTGAGCTCTAATGTAATTTTTGATGAATTTTTTTTTATTATATAATTTCCTGTTAATTTGGTGTATTTTTCTGGGAGCTCTATTGTATATTTTTGTAAATTTTGTCCAATTCTTCCTGTAATTTTTTGGTCATTTCAAGTCCGTCACGCCCGTATATGTTGGTGTAGTTTTTAGTTATTTCTTTATTAATATAGTGTAATCAAAACGTTTTAATTTTTCTATCTTTTGAAAAGAAAAGATTTCTAACTACATAAATTAATTTTTTTGAGTTGCACATGTTTGAAGTGTGAGGCTGAGAAACTACCACCCAATTCGGTTTAATTTAAGTTAACTTAATTCAAAATAACTTATTTTTATGTTTACATCTTTTTTACTTCAAACTAATTTTATTTGAAAGTTAAGATTATTTAGGTGGAATAATCCATTGATTGTAAAATTTTTATAATTTAATAACATGATAAAAATTTTGTTTCAAATGGATTATTATATCTATATAATATTAGCTTTTAAATGAAATTGGTTCTATGTGAAAAAGATTTAAAACCATATTAGATTAAGTTGACTTACATTAAAATGAATTGGATGTACCTTTTCTGTATTTGGGAATTTCCGTTGGTGCAGAGATAGACGTGCCACGTGGAAGTCAAAATTTTTATTGGAAACGTATAATTAAGAAGAATTTCCTCTTCCCAGGCAGTTATTCAAAAGGTGCAAAAACAGACGTGCCGCGTGGAAGTCAAATTTGTTATGGGTTGGAGGATGTATCACTTTAGTGAAATCTGTTTTGAGCCATCTACCCCTGTTTTTTTCTCAGTCTTTCGAGCCCCCGTGTGTATTTCGTGAGTTGGAAAGTCTAAGAAATTCTTTCTTTTGGGGGTGATGGAGAGGATAGGAAAATTAGGTGGATTGCTTGGAGAAAAGTGTTCGCGGAAAAAAAGAGAATGGAGGGTTGAGCGTGGGTAGCTTGAAGGGCATGAATGTAGCTTTATTGGGTAAATGGTGGGGAAGATACTAAATTGAGGTGGGATCTTTGTGGAGTACGGTGGTATCATTTCTTTATGGCGAGGAGGGTGGATTAGGGTTAAGCAACAGGAGTTGTAGTGGTAATGCATGGGGTGTTATTATGTCGTGGTATACCATTTATCGCAGGTAAACGGTATGCAATATAAATGTTTTCATACTTTGTTATTTTATCACGTGATATACTATGGTATTTTGCGATATTTCGCATACAACTAACTTTTTATGTGTATTTTGTAAAAAAACTACAGTATAATGCAAATATAGCAAGATATGTACCGTAGTATTTTATTTTTTATGGATTTATGTGAGATATTTTTTTTTTCATTTTACATCCAAAAATATCATAAATATATAAAACATTAAAATGTAATTAATACACATATCGTAAAATAAATATTTACTTTTATTCTTTTGGTTATTTTTCTTAGTTAAAATAAAAATTTAGTGGTTACTTTGAGTTATCTAGGAACTTAACAAGGTATTAGAAAATGTATTGTTTTTATTAAAGTATTATTTTTTTATATCAATAAATTAGTTTCTTTTTTAGTATCATTTATTTTGCTCTATATATAACATTTTTTTATTTTTTGTATTAAAAAAAATCTTCTATCATATATATTTTTTTTATATTTGACAAATTATAATGAGAAAAATTAGAATACATGTAAAATGTGCAAAAAAAAATTATTAAATTTATGTCATCTTAAAAATAATATTTTAAAAATTATTTTTTTATGAAAACAACGGTATGTGGCATGGTATACCATGCGGTATACTTTAAAAATTTTGGATGCAGTATACCTAGCGGTAATGGTATTCAACACCTTGGGTGATATTGTCAAATTGGTTTAGAAATTGAAATATGGGTGTGAGTTTTGTAGATTCATTTAGATGTCAAGTAGGGAATGAGGAGGCTGTAAGATTTTGTTATGATATTTGGGTGGGTAAGAAGAGCCTTAAGGATAAATTTCCAAGTCTATTTTCACTAGAAATGGAAGATAATTGTCAGGTAAGTGAAAAAAATGGAGCTTAGGGAAGGAGTTTGGCAAAGGAGAAGGGAATGGACAAGATCACTTCTATGAGAACCCTTATTTTATCAAGTAATTAATTTATTTAATTTACATGATCCTTGATTAGATTACACTTGTAAACTAGGTTTAAGTCAAGTCAATGAGTCAAATAGTCCTTGGAGTTCATAGGATTAAAAATCTAAAGTAAACTGACCATAAGGGCAACTAGGGGCAGATTGGTAATTTAGCAAGAAAAGGTCAAAATGTGACCAAGAGAGATAGAATTGAGCTTCTAGAACTTAAATGAGTATCTCAATGCAATTTGAAGTCTATTTGACCAAAATGGTAATTTTTATGTTAAATATAGTTAAAATGGGTTTGGGAAGGTGATAAATGGTGTTTAAAACCATTTGATGAATTTTGGTGAAGTTTGGAGTTAAATTGACCAAGTTTGAGATTTTTTTTGCAAGAGAAGTTAAGATGGGTATTTTGGTAATTTTGGTTAGTCAAACTTAGTCAAACCTGGTAAACCAAATTCAACCTTATTCAAGGTTGGGAAAATACATCGTTGGAAGTAGAGAGGAGAAAATCTAATAATTGAAGCTTAAATGGAGACATATTTGAGAATTTACGGACGTTGCATCCCTTTAACTAAGGGTTATAAGGCCTAAAAGGCTCTTTCACCTAAAACACCTGTTGGAAACATTAGAGAATGAAGCAAGGCCTAATTAGAGCAGTTTTTTCAGCATAAAAAATGTAGAGGCTGTTCCATACCCTTTAGATAAGTGTCCTAAAGCATTAAGGACCATGTAAAACCATTAACTATCATTACTTTAGTTCTCTCGATTCTTCCTTCACCCATTTCCACCACACAAACATCCCTAACTCTAGAAAATCACTCTCCTGTTCCCCCCCCCCACCCCCCACCCCAATTTCATCCTCTTATCCAAAACACCTCCAAATCATACAGCCCTCACCAAAAATCCAAAGAAAATCTAAAGGAGGAGAGCATTTGAGTGGTAAACTAAAGGAAAGATGGACATATTGCAAGGGAGAGCTCAAGAGCCTTGATTGAGCTTCATGGGAGCAATGTTTTTTGGCTATTTATTAAAGTGAGAAACTTTATTTGACTAGACCCTAGATTTCCTTTTCTTTAAACAACAACCCTTTGCTTATAAAAACCTTTAGTTGTTGAGGTTAAGTTTGGTAAGAGTAAGGAGAACCATGAAGCTTCAAAAAATGAGTTTTGATTTGAGATTTTTTACCTAGATGAGGAGGTCATTTTGGTCTGTATATGTGCTCAAACTCTTACTAGCTAATTTATTGAGAACAAGTGAACCACGCACCCAAACTCTTAATCAATAGCTATTCTCCTAATCTCAGGCAATGTATAGTAAAAATCCTCAAAGTAATTTTTTTTTAAATCCATACAATATTTTTTGAAGTCACTACTAAAAAAATGTGTATTTTCAACAACCATTTTCAATGGCCTTGCATTGGAAATTAAGATTTTCCAATGGCTAGCTGTTGGACAATGGTATCCAATGGATAAAAAACTTTCCATGGCCAAATTTAAAGCTATTGTAATTTCCAACGGCCTAACTTTTAGAAAAAAAAGCCGTTGGAAACTTTGTGAGCTATGGGGTTTTACTTTAACGGCCTTACTGTTGAAAACTCCGTTTTTAAAAATAAAAAAAGCTACATGACTCCCGAAAATATTTGTTTATATGTTATCAAATTTATTGTTAGATTTATAAAAAACATATATATTTTTATTTTAATAAATACTATGTTTTATAATATTACAAAAATAAATCACAAAAGGCATAAAAAATAAGAAAATTACAAAATACAAAATTTCAAAAAATACAAAATAAAAAATTACGAAATACAAAAATTACAAAAAAAATTGCACAAATTGAAAAAATTGCAAAAAATAACAAAAATCACAACAATCCAAAAACAGATCATCAAAAAATAACATAAATTAAAAAAAAGCAACAAAATCACAATTTAAAATTAGATCTGCAAACGCGAGGCGGTGGAGAAGAAGCCGACGAACGAGGCGGAGAAGGAGAGAGGCACGAATGGCGCATGGGCGATCGGGGAGGAGGGAGAAGAGAGAGATATGGACGGCGCACGAACGGCAACGGAGATGTCAGAGCGAGGCGACGAAGATCTGAGACCGAGGAGCGAACGCCAGAGATATGAGTGAACGCCAGAGAGCTAGATAGCTGAGAGTGACGGAAAGAGAAGCGAACGCCAGAGAGAGAGATAGTTGATGGCGAGAGGGCTGAGAGCGAGAGGAGGGAGAGACGGCAGAAAGGAGGGAGAGAGGGCGAGAGTTGGGAGAGAGGGCGAGAGTTGGGAGAGACGACTGAGAGGAGGGAAAGAGAGGGCGAGAGTTGAGGGAGATGAGAGGTTTGAGTGATATATGTGAGTATTTATAATTAGGGTTAGTTTGAGTTGAGTTTGGGCTATCTTGATCCATTAATAGATCCCTTTTTTTCGAGTTGGTAAAATTTCATATATACATATATATATATAGTTATTATTATTTATTATTATTATTTATTATTAAAATATTTTTAAAATAAAAATTTACTTTCTAAAATTGTAAGTTAAATCTGATAAATATGATATGTATTATATAAATATATATCAACATATATTAATATTATTAAATTTCTTATAAAATATTTTCAAATTTACAAAAAATTAATTGACATTAATTTGTTATTATATGATATTTTGAATTATTATATCATATACATTGTTTATATATCATATGCATATTTATATATCATATATATGATATATGTACAACACACACACACAAATATATATTATTATTATTATTATTATTTTATTACTATTACCATATAATCATATACACAAATTTATTAGTTTCCAATAGTTTGCACGTTGGAAATTTGGCTGTTGGAAATTTCCAACATCCTTACGGCCTTCACATTGGAAATTACAACTTTCATGTTAAAAATTTTCGAACGGTCTTCATGTTGGACTTTTTCCAATGACAAGGTCATTGGAAACTACTATCTTAAAATTTCCAACAACGAAGCCGTTGGAAACTGGTCTTCACTATTTCCAACAGCTCTTTACATTGAAAATTTGCAACAGCTTGACCGTTGGAAATTTGACTATGGGAAAAATGTGTTTTTTTAGTAGTGTGTTAATGAATTTAAATTATCAATTTTTTTCTCTCAGAAAATGCGACATACCATTTTTTAAGTTTTATTAATTGTGAAAAAAATATCAAATAATTTAGAATTACTTTTATATAGTCACTTAAAAAATTAGATTAAGATTTAAGAAATTACTGTCAAACCATGCAAAAAGGAAACGAGAGGAAAAGTATGTATCATGTTAGGTTGTTACAGTAATATCAACCAAAGCTCAATAGGTAACTATACTTTAACCAACAGATGATTAATGGCATTTTGAAAAACAGAAAAAAAAAAAAAAAGAACTTATATTATCAAATGTGAGGGAGTAAGTGTAATATTGTCCCTATAGTTGAAGAGGAAACTGCCAAAAATGAAACAATAATATACAAATTTCCGTCCTTTATATCCATCTGCCCCCTCCTGTTAGCCTCGTAAGTGATTAGCTGTGATGTCAGAGGTCAGAGAGAAATGGCTTGATTTGGTTGCGGATAAAGGAACAAGAAAAACAGGGTGGTTATGGTTGTTCCTCGTCAGAATAAGAAGTATCTTCGGTAGAGCTATGGGAATGCGGCGAAGCCCGTTAACTTGTTACCTTCACCATTAAAAGAAAGGATAAATATTCTACCCACAGGCTGTAAAAATGATTTTTATCGTCCAGCATTTTTATTTGGTAACTCCTATTATTTACTTAATTCTAACTTAACATCGGTTTAGTTTCAAAATAAAATTAAAAAAAAAACTTTCTAAAGACTTATTCCAATTCCAACCGCTACCGGAGAAAACAATTTATACAATGGTCAAGCAAAATGTAAAAAAGAGGCGACAATTGTGTTTTGTACTTTTAACTGGAAAACCTATTTTACTTCTACATTATTTCCCCATCTTTCGTACTTTCCTGAACCACAAGCTTTATTGAAGGATTAATATTAAGCCTCCATACTTGCGAACACTACAATACAGATTTTAAATTGCAACTGACAGTTTAATTGTAGTTTAGTTACAATATTGGATAGAAGTGACTAATTCACGACTGATAATTGTAGTCGCATTTTTCCAAGTTAGAAGTAGTTTGCGACTGATTCTCAACTGCAAGAAGCAACTAAAACTTTCAGTTAAGAATCAGTCAAAAAACTTATGGGCACTTATAAACCTTGCGACTAACCAGTTCAGTCACTAATATAGCGGCTGTCATGCTTAGTTGCTTCATTAATAATGTTTTTTTAAACAAAATACATTTTAATTTAATATAATGGTTATTTAATTAATACTATATAATGTAATTGGTTATTTATTTCATTTTTTATTTAATTGATAGTTACATTAAATTTGTATGAATATTAACTTATTTAAATTATTATTAATAA
The DNA here is from genome assembly GCA_005392925.1 of Aquilaria sinensis. NCBI lineage: Eukaryota > Viridiplantae > Streptophyta > Magnoliopsida > Malvales > Thymelaeaceae > Aquilaria > Aquilaria sinensis. Next base: position 25,708 of record SMDT01001643.1, read on the forward strand.
AAAAAATTCAAATAATGAAATTAAAATTTAAATAAAATACATTTTGATTAATCTAAAAGTCAACATACATACCAAAATATAAAAGTCAACATAGTACAATATTTTTACATAAAGTAACACTAAAGAAAATGAGTGTAATCCAAAGTGAGATACTAGGCTGTAGGATCCTGAGTCTGTTACTCGGTGGCCTCATCGTCACATCTATTCAGTGTAGACTGAGTCTCAGGTACCTGACTCCCATGCTGTGCTTGCTGAGACATCTAGGATAAATCTAAAACATAAGGTTGCGACGTCTAACCATGATCGTGCGTTGTGTATGATCCAGGTGACAACCCAACCAATGTTGATGGATGTTCTATTTCGCCATGCACACGAGTCATGTGTGATCCCGATGTTGGCCCACTTGATCCTGATGGAGGCCGATAAAATGTTGGCTGTGGCATGTGCTGGGGTATTGACATAGCGGGATAGGATTGAAAGGGTGAGGGATGGAATCTCGACATCCCTAAATATGGTCTAGTGGGGGTGGGATGGAATCCTACCATCCCTGAAAATGGTCTGGAAGGTGGATGATAGGATCTCGCTCCTCCCGACCCTCCAGCTACTAAGCCAAGATCAATACCTTGTGGCAAGTTGCCTTGAGACTGCATCTAGCTGAAGGTTGACGTCAGTTAAGCCATGAGCGTGGAGCCTACTCAAGACTACAGCATCATCTGCATCCTTGCATCCATCCTCGCATCCATCTAAGATTGCATCGTTCATATCCTTTCATCTATCTTTTGCCCAATCATTTCATGGACAGCACATAACTTAGCTCTAAGTATGGCATTCTCCTCATGCAGTTGCCTACTTCGATCTACCGATGAGCCCTAAATAGGAACATAAGATAAATAAATAATTAATAAACATCGTAAAGGAATTTTAACAATTTAAATGATTACCTCTAATGTGCGCAACGAAATCGCTCAAGGAAGGCCATCATTTGCAGGACCCTCGTCCACACTCCCTTATGTCGACCACTGATGAATACTTATAAGTGTATTGCTATTAAGATTTTAAATTATCATTATACACTTTAAGTATGATTAATTTCTATATTCTGAGCATTTTTCTACTGAGTTATTATTCACACACATTTTTACTCTTCAAAGTTACTATTCACTGACTTAATGTTCATGCGTGTATTTCACTGTTCATACGTGCATTTACTGTACATAGGCGATTTACTGTTCATTAATATTAAAAAAATATATTAAATAATTATTTTTTATGTAGGTAAAATCCTCACTTGGCGCCCATTCACGAGAAAAATCATATCTGGAGCTATAGACGTCGGAACAGAGTGATTCTAAATTCATTTAAAAGCCAACACATAGATCTTCAACTTTGCTTCATTTTTTGAGTTAGTTTGATTATTTTCATTGCCGAAACCTGATTATAGATGAGACCATTCGTTCTTTCTTGTGCTCAAGAGTAGTTTCAGTAGAAAATTCATAACTTGAGCTATGGATGTCCGATTTGAATGAGCAAGCAATCGATTTGAAGCTAAAGAAGAGATCTACAAGTTATGTGCTTTGAGGAAGAGCTGATTCGATGTCTACAATAGTCAAAAAATTAAAAGAAGTTGTAACCTACCTTTGTTGATTCATATTTACTTACATTTTACTATTTTACCATTTCACCCACCCCAAAAACTCTATAAATAGGCACCTTGGGGGGGAGGAAGAATTCATGCCATTTTTTAGGCCTCCTTTATGTTCTTGTATCATCTTTAGCTTTTCTTCTTTAGTTTTGTTCTAGTTTTCAATACCGAAGCTCTGTCCAAGTGTTTTCTCGTTCTTCTTCTTGTTCTTCCTTTAATCTTTCAATTCATGTTCATTTTCTCTTTTTATATGTTGTTTACTTTTATTATGACTAACTAATCTTCTTTTTGCTAAGGTAAAAGGGTGAAGCTTTTGCTATAAAGGTTATGATTGATTTGAATGGATCACAATGTTAACAGTATTTTCTTTCTTAATCTATTTAACTTCCCTCCTTGTTAAGTAGGAGTCTTAATTCATCATAGTCAAATCATTGGTACAAAAGTTGCTTGATTCCCTCTGTAAAACATGGCTCTACCGGCTATATTGGAATCTTGAGTTATTGTAAACAAAGGTTGGCATGATGGATACTTGAACCCATTAGCAAGTGTTGGCATTTTAAAATTAATGAAAGTTAATACGAACTAAATTCCCTGATTGGGACCTCCTTTATGTGTGGATACCAATTGAGTGGTAAGATGGGCTAAAATTAATCATAACTGATATACTAAAAGTGGATCCCCTAACCTTAGTTATTTTAATTGAATTTTAATTTTAATTTACACCTGTTCACACCTTGAACCAAAACTTTCTTTATTAAAAATCTATAATTTGTATTTCTTAATTCACTTCCCTATGGTTTGACACTCGGACTCTCAAAATTTTATTACTTGCGATAACCTACACTTGGGTTACAACTACTAGAGTGCAGTAAGTTTTTGGCGCCGTTACCGGGGAAGTAAAATTAGAGTACAAGTTCAATTTTTTTATTTTTGTTTCTTTTTATTTTGTTTCATTTTTTTTCATTATATGGAAGGCTAAGCCTCCTACCTCTTCATTAATCATATGGAAGGCTGAGCCTCCTAACCCTTAATTTCTGTTAATCTTATATTTCTTAAATTTTTTTTTTATTGTTGAATGGAACGCTGAGCCTTCTATCTTTTATTTTTTTTGTTCATATGGCTTTCTTTTTGTTTATTTTTCCTATTATTATTAAATGGAAGGCTGAGCCTCCTACCTAACTTGTTGTTGATATTTGTTTTTCTTGCTTTTATTTTGTTAATGCATGAAAGCTTGGTCACGTACATCAAGTGGTAGACTGGTAAGAGAATCTTGATCTTCTTCAAACATGGTTGAACATATTAATGAACAAGAAGATAATCATTCTCTACATAATGACCAAGATCGACCCAGGACACTTAGAGAACACATGAACTCCATAAGAAATAGCACTCCATCATGTTTAATTTATCCTGCTGATGCATGTAACTTCAACTTCAAGCCAGGTATTATTCAACTTTTAACAACTTTTCATGGCTTTGATTCCGAAAATCCTTACTTGCATTTGCGGGAATTTGAGGAAGTCTGTCACACATATAACAACATAAACTGTAGCATGAACATCATCAGGCTTAAGCTTTTTCCTTTTTCCTTAAAAGATAAAGCTAAAACTTGAACATAGAATCTTAGGTCAGGCTCCGTTAATTCATTGAATGAACTACAACAACAATTTTTGAAAAAAAATTTTCCTACCCACAGAACAAATTCTTTCAAAAGGCAAATCACCACTTTCACGCAAAAAAGCAAGTGAAACTTTTTACCAGTGTTGGGATAGATACAAGGATTTATTTAATACATGCCCATACCATGGTTTGAAACATGGAGATTAGTCTCACATTTTTATGAAGGTTTGACACCTATGGAAAGAAAAATGGTAGAAATGATGTGCAATGGAACATATAAGGATAAAAAAACATGATGAGGCAATGAATTACCTAGACATGCTAGCAGAAAATGCACAGAATTAGAACACCGCTGGTACCTATGAGGCCCCAGGTAAAACTTAAACCCTTGCATCTAATAGAGGCATATATCATCTTAAGGAAGATAATGACCTTCAAGCAAAATTTGAATCTCTAGCTAGAAAGGTTGAGACATTAGAAATGAAGAAAAATGATCATTAAAAATTTGTTGAAGAAGTTGTTTGTCACATTTGTGAGACCAATGACCATTCCACTAGCAATTGTCCAACCTTGCCCACTTTCAAAGAATGCCTCTATGAATAAGTCAATGCTTTGAACAACTTCAAGAAGCCAAGCCAAAATCCATACTCGCAAACTTACAATCCTGGTTAAAGGAATCATCCAAATTTCAGTTGGAGAAATGATAATCACACTCAACCTTCAGGGAACTTTTGCACACCCAGCAAAATTTTCAACAATTTCAAGAGTATGCACCATATGTTCCTCCTTTTAGGAAAAATTTTGAAGATACATTGCATTCATTCATTAAGAAGCAAAAGTCCATCAATGCTCAAACAAGTCAAAACCTGAATGATTCGAAAAATACTCTTGTAAAATTTGCATCTATACTCAACATTCAGGAGAAAGGGAAATTTTCTTCTCAACCACAACAAAATCCCAAAGGTCATACCATGGATCAAATGAAGTAAATCATTACACCCCGCAACGGTAAGGTTGTTGAAAAATCGATTCCTGATCCTTGTGAAGGAGATGATGAATCAACTTCTAAGAGTAACAAAGGGGTTGAACCTATACCAAGTGAAGAACAAATTGAATCTCCACCAACACCTCCATTTCCTTAGGCGTTAACTGTTGTAAAAAGGTTAATCAAAATCCTAAAATTTTGGATATTTTCAAACAGGTAAAGATCAATATCCTTTTGTTGGATACGATCAAATAGGTACCTTCTTATGCCAAATTTTTAAAGGATTTATGCACTGTTAAAAAAAAACTAAATGTAAAAAAGAAAGCCTTCTTGGCTGAACAGGTAAGTTCTGTTATTCAAAATAACACTACTTTGAAATACAAGGATCCCAATTGTCCAACAACTTCATGTTTCATTGGAGAACATAAAATTGAGTAAGCATTACTTGATCTTGGAGCTAGTGTAAGCTTACTTCCATATTCAGTTTTCCAAAAACTAAATTTGGGTGAGTTAAAACCAGCTGAAGTAACTCTTTTGTTTGCTGACAGATCAGTGAAAGTGCCCAAAGGAGTTATTGAAGATGTGTTAGTCCAAGTTGCTAAATTCATATATCCTGTGAATTTTATTGTTTTGGACACACCACCAGTGAAAATCAAAAATTCAATACCTGTTATCTTGGGATGTCTATTTTTAGCAACTTCTAATACCTTAATTAATTGCAGGAATGGATTGATGAAGCTGACATTTGGAAATATGACATTGGAGTTAAATATTTTTAACTTGCTTAAGCAGCCACCTGAAAAATAAGATGAAAGTGATGAAGTTTGTCTCATTGACACCATTGGGAAAAACCACTTCAAAGAAGGGAGTATCTCTTATCCTCTAAAAAATTATCTGGTTAATTCATTTGAATCGATTATACAAATGGATCAGGATATATCTAACATATGTTCATTGCTTGATTCTTCACAGGTGAAAGGAAACACATGTTGAAAACTGAAAGTTGAGGAGCAAAATAAAATTTACACAATAAAATTGAAGCTCTTACCCAAAGAACTGAAGTACCTAATGTCAAAGAAAGATGTCAAATCAAAGCTGATATGCTGAATCATATTACTCCAAGAATTCAACATTGTGATCAAGGATAAGAAAGGCACCAAAAATGTTGTCACTGACTATTTGTCAAGACTGACAACAGATTCATCAATTGAGGCTACACCTATAAATAATTGTTTTCTTGATGAATTTGTATTCTTTGTCACTACAGTACCTTGGTTTGCTAACATTGTCAAATTTTTTGTGACAGGACGGATACCAGTTCAATGGAGTAACCAAGATAAGAAGAAATTTCTACATGAGGTGAAAAATTTTTATTGGGATGACTCTTATCTTTTGAAATACTATCCTAACCAGATATGTATGAGATGCATATCTGAGAATGAGGTAAAAAGTGTCATTAAATTTTCTCATTTTAAAACATTCAAAGGGCATTTTTTGTCAAAGAAAACAGCTGTAAAGATTTTGCAGTCTGAATTTTACTGGCCCTCTTTGTTTAAAGATGCACATGCATTCTGCAAAGTCTTTGAAAATTTTCAAAAGTATGATTCATTTCTCCCCGGTTAAGTGGCGGACACGGTACTCCGTGGCTCTCAAGTCAGTTATCTCAGTTTCCTATAATAACTGATTTCTTTCTCTCGTCTCTCAATTTTTTCTCACCAATGGATTCTATTCTTTCTGCTTTATGAAAATACTTTCCCTCTCTTCCAATAAATGTTCTTAAAAGGATTTATCAAGCTAGATGTGAAAGATTCGGAGTTTTTATGTACAAAGGCATTCCTGAAGAAGTGCATTGGTTAATTAAAGCTATGGTTTGTTTTGCTGGTGAAGTTCCAGATGCATTTGTGCCCCGCATGCCTGGCTTAGGTAAAAGTTCTTGTGCCAAAAAGTGAAGAGAAAAAATATTACTCATCGTCACAATTGTGGTCGATGAAATTGTGATACTAAATGTCGTTCTTTAGGGATGATGTCTGATAATTGAGAAGATAAAAGAAAATTCATTAAGAATGGCATGCGTAAGGAATCTTTGGATGATATCTGATTGACTCTTGAAATGCATTCTCATGGAATAGTGCAACATGAAATTCTTGGTTTATAGAGGGCTTTTCATAGAGAACGAGAGCATTATAGCCTTGGGAATCTGACTTTAAACGACCCTATTTCCCAGTTTGTAAAAAAACTAAATGGGAAGCAAATCCCTGACTCATAGAAGGTGTTAAAGCCGTTACTGGACATAAAATCAGTGGAAGATATGAGCCACAATCATAACTACTCTACATTAATGTTATTTTATTTTTGTTATTTTTTTTCTTTACAAGTTATCAATCTTTAATAAGTGATGAAGCACTGTGGAAGAGAGCAATCGGACTTGTGGATCTATTTATCTTGTCTTTTAGTTTTTATTATTAGCATTTTCTTTATTTTGGTTTAAGTTATTTCAGGTTTTTCATTTTCAATAACTATTATTTCAGGTAATTTCTTCTTCACTCTTCTTTTCTATGTTTTGACATTGGGGACAATGTCTTAATCTGGTTGGGGGGAAGGATAGTTGAGACATTTTTTTTTTCTCTTTTCTTCTTTTAGGATAGTTTTTCTCATTCTCATATTAAAACCTTTGGACAAAGCCCTTAGTTTAGGATGACTGAGTAAAGAGTAATCTTACTCTTGAGATGAATCCTATTAGGCATGCTAGTCATAACATTTTTTTTAGTAGGTTTTTGAACTCATACAAGATGACATACTCACTAGTAATCTATATTTTCTATCTTGAAAATTTCTATGCTTAGTGATGAAATTGTTGAGGTGATGAGCTACATTAAATTTTACATGTTTGAAATCTTATTTGACATAATGATTTAGTCAAATTTTGTTTACTTTAAGAATGGATTAGGATGTTTAAGTTATGAATTACCGATATTTTTACACATGCTAAAAATCTTTATTGTCTTTTAGATTTCAAAGAATACTCCAACTATGTGGCTATTGGGACTTCTAATGAATCATATCTTAGCTTGATTTGAATAAAAAAAACTTGAAAAAAAAACCAAACAAACAACACCAAGAAGTGTTGAAAAAACCATATCCTATTAGGCATGCTAGTCATAACATTTTCTTTAGTAGGTTTTTGAACTCATACAAGATGACATACTCACTAGTAATCTATATTTTCTATCTTCAAAATTTCTATGCTTAGTGATGAAATTGTTGAGGTGATGAGCTACATTAAAGTTTACATGTTTGAAATCTTATTTGACATAATGATTTAGTCAAATTTTGTTCACTTTGACAAGGGATTAGGATGTTTAAATTATGAATTACTGATATTTTTACACATGCTAAAAATCTTTATTGTCTTTTAGATTTCAAAGAATACTCCAACTATGTGGCTGTTGGGACTTCTAATGAACCATATCTTAGCTTGATTTGAATAAAAAAAACTTGAAAAAAAATGAAAAAAAACAACACCAAGAATTGTTGAAAAAACCATATCCTATTAGGCATGCTAGTCATAACATTTTCTTTAGTAGGTTTTTGAACCCATACAAGATGACATACTCACTAGTAATCTATATTTTCTATCTTGAAAATTTCTATGCTTAGTGATGAAATTGTTGAGGTGATGAGCTACATTAAAGTTTACATGTTTGAAACCTTATTTGACATAATGATTTAGTCAAATTTTGTTCACTTTGACAAAAGAGTAGGATGTTTAAGTTATGAATTACTGATATTTTTACACATATTAAAAATCTTTATTATCTTTTAGATTTCAAAGAATACTCCACCTATGTGGCTATTGGGACTTCTAATGAACCATATCTTAGCTTGATTTAAATAAAAAAAAACTTGAAAAAAAACCAAAAAAACAACACCAAGAAGTGTTGAAAAGACTTGGAAAATGAAAAAAAACAACAACAACAACAAGCGATGTTCGCTCTTGGAAAGGGTTGCCTATTACCAGGGTTCTCCAAATAAGGCTTGAGCCAAAGTTTTAAAAAAAAAAAAAAGAACCTTTTATAGTGTAATAGTGTGAAAGACCGCCAAAGTGATGGTTTTGAATTAGATTTGTTCTGATAAGCCACAAATTTTGGTTTGATTTACTGAAATCTTTTAGAAACTCCTGATAGTCGGTCACACACTTATTGCACTCAGTAACTTATAATCTTTCACACTTTTCCCTTGTTTGAGTGGTTGAAATACGCATAAATCATTATGAAACTTTTATTTTATTTTTAGTACTATAATTTTCATGCTTATTACTTGAATGGTTTCTAATCTATAGTATAGACATTGATAGTAGAAAACATTGGATGAAACCTAAGGATTCATTGAGTACATCGCCTTACTTGCTAGGGACTAGCAAGAACCTAGTTAGAGGGTGTGATGAATACTCATAAGTGTATTGTTATTAAGGGTTTAAATCATCATTATACACTTTGGGTATAATTAATTTCTATATTCTGAGCATTTTTCCTCTAGGTTACTATTCACACATTTTTACTATTCACACACATTTTTACTATTCAACGACTTACTGTTCATATGCATATTTCACTGTTCATATGCATATTTACTGTACATATGCGATTTACTGCTCATTAATATTAAAATATATATATTAAATAATTATTTTTTTATTTAGGTAAAATCATCACTTGGCGACCCTTCATAAGAAAAATCATATCTGGAGATTTAGACATCAGAACTAAGTGATTCCAAATTCATCTAAAAGCCAACACATAGATCTTCAACTCTACTTCATTCTGCAAGCTAATTTGATTATTTTCATTACTGAAATTTGATTATAGATGAGGCCATTCATTCTTTTGTGTGCTGAAGAGTAATTTCGGTAGAAAAATCATAACTTGAGCTAAGTATGTTCGATTTGAATGAGCAAGCTATCGATTCGAAGCTAAAGAAGAGATCTACAAGTTTTGTGCTTTGAGGAAGAGCTGATTCGATGTCTACGATGGTTAAAAAATTAAAAGAAGTTGTAGCCCACCTTTGTTGATTTGTATTTACTAAGATTTTACTATTTTACAATTTCACCTACCCCAAAAACTCCATAAATAGGCACCTTGGGGGGAGGATAGATTCATGCCATTTCTTAGGCCTCATTTATATTTTTTTTTTATCAAATTTAGCTTTTCTCCTTTGTTCTTATTCTTATTTTCAATACCGAAGTTCTATCCAAGTGTTTTCTTCTTGTTCTACCTTTGATCTTTCAATCCATGTTCATTTCATCTTTTTACATCTTATTTACTTTTATTATGACTAACTAATCTTCCTTTTACTAAGGTAAAAGGGTGAAACTTTTGGTATAGAGGTTATGATTGACAACGTTAACGGTATTTTCTTCCTTAATCTATTTAATTTCCCTCCTTGTTAAGTAGGAGTATTAATTCATCATAGTCAAATCATTGGCAAAAAAGTTGCTTAATTCCCTCTGTAGAACATGGCTCTACCAGCTATATTGAAATCTTGAGTTATTGTAGACAAAGGTTGGCATGATGGATACTTGAATCCATTAACAAACATTGGCATTTTAAAATCAATGAAAGTTAATACTAACTAAATTCCCCAATTAGGACCTTCTTTATGTGTGGATACCAATTGAGTGGTAAGATGGGCTAAAATTAATCATAACCGATATACTAAAAGTGGATCCCCTAACCTTAGCTATTTTAATTGAATTTTAATTTTAATTTACACCTGTTCACCAACCACTAACTCCCGCACTTTTCACAAAACTCTAGATATTTTGACGGATCATTCCCATACTTCAATCTGAGCTCTAACTCATACCTTTCCTAATGTTAATAGCATGTTACTTAATAGTAATAGATTGTATAAATTTAATATTAATAGCATGTTAATTAATTAAATATATATAAAACTTACTATTGCATCTATCTGAGCTTGTAAAAAACTCTCCTCGACCTTGCATGATCCTCTCCTCATTGACATGCGCCTAATTAAATCTCTGAATGCTGGGGTCTTGCCATCCTTCACCTATTTGACCAAAAAACAAATTAACAACAACTGCAACTAAAATATAAAATTTAAAATTAAATAAAAACCTTATTGTTTCGAAGATTAGTAATCTTACCATCCTATCCTGATCCATCTACTTTGTTTATGAACCCAAAGAATGTTTAGGCCCCACCGAACATGCGGGCGCATTCTTGCCAAGCTACAAGATACTCAAAATTGGTGATTACGGTATGTAAGCAATGATGGGTACTTATAAATTAAGAAAAATATTGCCATTGAATAAACATATTGTACTCTGTTGCTTTTCATGACATTGCTCATGTGCTTCCATTGATCTGAGGCCCAATGGTGGCATAATACCTCTCAGTTGTTAGGCAAAACATTATTTGCACAAAATGGAATAAGACGTGTAGAAGTCTACAACCAAGTGCTTCCCAATCACATTAGTCCTCACATTATTTAGTTTGTTCTTGTAACTTTTGCACATCACATAAAAAAACTCCTCTACTATGGCATCGTGATCTGACGCATCCTACTAGAAACTTTGCTGAAACCAGCAAAGTTCACCGAATCACTAAACACCTAAGATTTTTCTATTTAACCCTAATCTGCCATTGATTAACCTAAAACTACTATAAATAAAAACCCATTCGACCATGACGGCAACCTAATTTTCCATTAATTAACCATAATCTACCATTAAATACACTAATCTTCCATTAAGTAACCTTAAACCCTACACACAAATATATGACTAATTAATCCTAAACACAGTAAATATATTATTAATTAATTAAGGAATTAAAGAGAAGAATATTTTACCTGTAACTATGATAAATACTTATCACCTCTAAGTTCTTGAATTATATGCCAATAAGGGCGACCGCCCTTGAAAAGCATCTGAAAGATGACTTTGCATTTTCTTCTTAATCACTCGTCATGAACAAAGCTGCAATTTAAATTGAGAAAAAATTACTATTAACATTTCAAATGGTTATTAATTTTAAAAATATATTAAACACTAATATGAACAATACTTACGATAGAATCATCACAGTTGTTACAATGATTTAAATCATCACACTTCGTGATGATTATAATCGTCCCGCAATGCAATATCATCATAATGATATAAACATTGTAGAATCAATGGAATGTGCACAACAATTTTAATAGTCGTAGCCTTGCCTTGACCTTGCAACAGTGACATTTTCTATGATTTTTTATAATATATTATTTTTATAGCAAATTTACATTTTTAATGATTTTAATATGATTTTAGCCATAACAAATATTTTGGATTCTTTTAGTGTCAGGACAAAAGGCTTGCAAGTACTGTGACCTAAATGCCTATTTAAATATTGGCAATAGTGTGTTGTGCGGAGAATGCAGCAGTGGAGTTAAAAATGTGCTAGCCCTTGTAGATGACCAGTAGTCAGTATAGTTGCATCGATCACTTGATGCCATCCTTCGAACAAGCTGATCATATCAATCTAATTAGCGACTATTTTTAGTCATCGCTAAATGGTCTTTTTTTAGTTGTGAGTCTTTAAAGTTATGTTAAGTACAACTGAGAGGCAGTGAAGTTATTGAGTGCTCAGTTTCAATTTGTTCTTTATGTGATTAAAGCCATTCAAATTAGTGCTACGAAGATAAATTCATCTTGGTTTCGGTTATTGGATGGGACATGCTCCTTATAAAGAACATGAAGAAGACAAAATAAAGGCAAATCAATTAAAGCCTACAGCAAGTGGCACCATTACATTCTCAAAGTTAAATGGCAAAGAGCTCAAATTTTTTCTTGAATCTCTATACTAACAGTGCTTGTCGAGAGGCAGGTTAAAGAAGCACACATACTCACTGTTAATTGCTGCTGACAAGTACAAGATTTACCTACTTGCTTGAGGTATGTAAAGGCAATATTATACAATCACTGGATGTAGCAAACGTCCTTGAAGCTTTGGAATTCACAGAAGCACATCACAAGGCCAATTTGAAGGAAAAGTGCTTGAAGTTTCTCATGGACAATATGAAGGATGTAGCTTCTGGTGATACCCATATCATAAGATTGGGCCCTCACTAAGTCTAAACATCGTCTTAAAGAAATTGAGCTCTTTAACAGTTTAAAGCCCAGTTTGATTACAAAGGTCAGATGTCCTAGATCTAATGGTTCAAGAGATAACTGCTCCATCTAATGGTTCTAAATCTCAAGGCACAATATCCCAAAATTCTATATAAAGGCATTCATGATCACATTTCAAATATAAGATCACTTTCCTTGGTATTTGCACCACACCAGAATCATTATTGACTTGAGCAACATAGTATCTTTTGCAGGTTTCCACGTTCCCCTTGCCAAAGTGTACTCGTCCAACGAACCAAGTTTTTGGACCTTCAGATCATTTACTAAGGAAGGTGCACCATCAGCTTCCTTTACTAAGTACATGGAATGGGTGCTCAAGAACCTTGCTTGGTCTGTGGAGGTGATGAGGGCTTTCACCGCTGAACCAGGTGGTCTAAAGCGACCTAAGCCTAAATTAGAGCTTAACCCACAAACCTGTTCTAAACTGTTTTTAGCCCCACTTAGCAGTCCATTTTGCAATCAACACATGGGTATAAACGAATCAGGTTTTTATTAGATGACTCAAGTTCAAAGTGATACCTATCCAATTAGGCCTTATTGAGCTCGAGTTCAAGCCTGAGACTGAGCTTAGAAACTTAAGGAGCTGAGCTTGAGCCAGCTACTACCCAGCCCCATACCATATAGAGCCCAAGGGCCCTCGCTTAACTATCCCAACCAGTTGAAAAATGGAATAGGAAAAAGAAATGAAGGTCTTAATTTCTTTCTTCTTTTTTTTTTGCTCATTTTCTTTCTATTTATTTTCTGAAGTTGCATCTTGTTTTCTCCATCCTTTTATATATAGGATATGATATTGTGGAGGAATCCATGAATGAAAATGGGGGTTTTTTATGGATTTTATTGGACTTTTTAATTTTTGTTATTGGTATTAAGTTCCATTGTAATTTGTGGACCTTACTGAATAAATAAAATAATTTGAAGCAACAAACATAAATATTTAAATTATTATTTTCAAAAATAAATAAAATTTGATTATTAACTAAGTCAAGTTAGCACTTTCATTAAAGACTAAGGTTAATCTATACTTACAACTGTAGTTTGTGTTTATTTATGATTTCTACCATTTGTCAACCTATGTGCCTTTCCCTTCTATACTTATGTTGACCTTTCCCCTCCCATACAGCCCATAGCATGTTGAGGACCACGGTGGATGAGGATTTCCTTCATTGTTTCCTCCATGGGCTGTGGCAATTTCCCCTCACTCTTCTCCTCATCGTTTTCATATTGTTGTTATTAGATCTTGTCCATTCATGCTTTTCTAGCTTTACCAACATCTTTTTTCTTCATTGTTCTCTCGCTTCTATTTTTAGTTCTCATCTATTTGTGCTTCTTTAGCTTTGTCTAATTCTCCTCCTCATCCTGTGCATTTTCTTGTCGTTACCGTATTTGGTTTGTTTTGCTTCTCTAGCTTCGTCATTGTCTCTTCTTCTTCCTTGTTCTCTAACATTTGTTATCAATGCTTGTTCCTTTTTACCTCTCAACTTTGCCACTATTTCCTTCTCCTCTTCTGTGTTCTCTTATCATTATTATTATATTTGGTTTATTTCTGTTGTTCTACTCATAAGAATTTTTTTTTCTTCATAAGAATTTATTATTCTAATTTGTGGTTTGATCTAATTCGTTTCTTTTATCAATGTTCATAACTGTTTATGATTTTCATTTCTCTGTGGCTGTTTGGCTTTTTGTATATGGTTCATTTTTCTAATTCTTACTTTGATCTAATTCATTGTTCTAATTTTTTACTTATTTTGTTTAGATTTGATTTAAAAGTCATGCATTGATCTCATTCATTGTTTACTTTTACGTTGAGATCTATTATTCATATCTAGTTTGAAATTCACAAGAATTGTAAATGGAACAACAAACTTGACTGCATGAACCACTACGAAAAAAACCTATTTTTCCAACAGGCAAATTACCAATGGCTAGACTATTGATAATTACCAATGCATTAGACCGTTAGTAAAAAAAATTTAAAATTTACCAATAGTTAAACACGTTGGTAATTTACCAACAGTCCAACGCATTGGTAATTTATCTATTTTCCAACAAGCAAACTACCAATGGCCCAACGCATTGATAATTTACCTATTTTCCAAAAGGCAAATTACTAACAGTCAGATCATTGGTAATTACTAACGCGTTAGACCGTTGATAACGATTATCAACGGTCAAGCCATTGGTAACTTTTCAATCACTTAAACTATTGGTAATTACTAACGTGAATACCTGTTCGTAAGGCGTAAGCCATTAAAAAGTGAAAAGAATTGACCATTTTGAAACAATCATGAAAAAATTGGGACTAGAGTGGAATTTTTCTTCTATTTCATTTATAAAACCACACGTGCGCACGCGCACACACACACACACATATATCATACTTATCATATTTATTTTACAATTTTAGAAAGTAAAGTAATATTTTGAAAATATTTGTTATAAATAATAGTAGTAGTAGTAGTGTAGCAGCGACAGTAATAGCAGTAGTAGCAGCAGTAATATGTATATTTTTGAACATATATATGAATATATTTATGTGCATAAATATATATTATAACATATCATTTGTATCATAGTGCATATAAGTGCCTATTGGGCCAACCCATATACAAATGCATATTGGGCTAACCAAACCCAAACCTAACTTAACTTAACCCTAACCATATAAACATTCATATCTCAACCGTTTCATTTCTCCTTCACCTCTTATCTTTTCTTTCTGCCTCTGGCCCTCATCCCTTTCATCTCTCCTTCCTCCATTCGGCCTTCAGCCTCTACAGTCATCCATCACTCTCCACTTCCCTTCAGCCCTTATTTTCCCTTTTCCTTCCTTTTCCCTTCGCCTTTTTCTTCCCTCTGCCTTGTCGTCCACCACCTGTTCTTCCTTCCGCCTCGTTGTCTGTCATCTACTTTTCCCTCCGCCTTATCTTCTGACGTTCGTCCGCCATTGGTCCCCTAATCTTCCGCCGTTGGTTCGCCGTTCCTCACTATTCCTCTTTATTTTGCCCGATTCCTCATGATTTCTAACCTTTTCGCCGTTGATCGCCATTCTCCCTCAGTACTTCTCCAACCCTTTGTCCGTCATTGTCCGACGCCTCCTCGCTTCGCCGCCTCATCCAACCCCAGATTGCCTAATGCCTCCTCGCCCGATGCCGCGGTGCCTGACGCCACATAGGCCGATGCCTCCTCACCTCCCCGCCACACCTGACGCGATTTGTCTCCTTACCTCTTTACTGATTTTAGTTTTGAGTTTGTTTTTAATTTCATGTTTGATTTTGTAGATCTGGTTGTGACTTTTGTGTATGAACATGCAGATCTAGTTGTGGTTATTGTTTTGATTTTGTATATTTGGTTTTTTTATTGTATTTTGATTTTGATTTTGGGAATTTTTAATAAACTTAGTGTTTGATTTTTGAATTTATTCTGACATTTTAAAATTTGTGTGAATTTTTTGTTTTTATTAATTTTGGTTAATTTTTATGAATTTTAGTGCCTTTGTTTAAATTTTTAGTTAATTTTTTTTTCATATTTTTTATTTTGTGAGTTTTTGAATGTATTATGAAGTTTTGAAATTTTAAAATTTTTAGTGTAAATTTTTAGGTACAATAAAAACATAGATATATAATTTTACTAAATATAATATTTAGGCAATATAACATATAATTTTAGTAAATGTAACGTATAATTTTAATAAATATAATTTTATCAATGTTGTTAATATTAATTTCTTGGTTTTGTTAATATTAATATTTAATTTTTAGTACATTAATTTAGTAAAATTTAATGGAAATTTTAATATTAATTATTTTAATTTTTTTTGCATATATTTTCTAAAAAGTATGAGGTGGTTTCTAACGGCTTATTGTTGGAAACTACTTTAATTTTTTTAAATTTCAAGATATTTACCAACGATCTGGCGGGTTAGAAATATTACCAATGGTCAAACATGTTGGTATTTAATAATGGTTTAAGCTGTTGATAATTTACCAAACATGTTAGTATTTACGAACAGTTTAGGTCGTTGGTAATAGACCAAAAGTTTAAGCCATTGGTAAATGCCAATGACCTAGCACATTGGTAAAAATTAAATCATTGCTAAAAAGTATATGAACTTAGGCTGTTGGTAATTTCTATCAGTCGCTCTTCTAACAACTATATGTTGGATATTACCAACAGCTTAGTATTAAGCCGTTGGTAAAAAATTTTCCAACGTATTTATTACCAATGGCTTGCTACCAATGGTCTCGTATTGGTAGTTTTGATATGCGTTGGTAATAGCCATTGGTAAATGATTTTTTTTTTAGTAGTGAGCAACATTTTAGAGCAAAATGAACAACAATTTTAACTAAATTCAGAAATTGCAAGTGGAATATCAAATTCGACTCAATGAATAGCTATCTAGAGTAAAAGGAACAATAATATCAACCCAATGAATAAGAATAGTGAAGGGAAGAATCATACTGATTGTAGAACAACAAAATCAACTTAAACTAAGAGTTGTTGATGGAACATCAAACTTGACTAAAAGAAACAACAATATTAACCAAATACACAGTGGTTATGAAGGGAACACTAAAATCAACTAAAAGAACAACAATGTCAACTAAAATGAAGGGAATTGTACATTTGAGCAATAAACTCAACTTAAATGAACAGTAGTCTAGACCAACTGAATGGTAATATTGACCAAATGAATAATAGTAGTGAATGAATAACAATATCAACTAAAAGAGCATCAATTTGTTATTATTTTATTCAATAAGAAATGTTATTTCATTCATACAAATTCATTGTATGTAAAACTCTGTTCATTTTAGAAGAAATGTTTTGTAAATAATTTTATTTTAATCAGTAAGAAATGTTGTTCCATTCATATGAATTTGTTATTTCATAAAATATTATTCATTTCAAAATAAATATTATTTCAAATGGAATGATACTATTGTAAATAAGGCGATTTGATTGTGAAGGCATTTTTATAAATAAGATGACTTTTGGGCACAATGATATTTTTGTAAACAATACAATAGTAATGTGATATGGCGGTGCACAAAATGCACCATATAGTTACTCTTAATTAAATTATATGGTGTTCTCACAGTAAAAATTCTCCAGATCCTTCATTGATATGTGTTTGCTCTATTAATTTAATTGGTGTTGCTTCAACTGCAAATTTTCCATTAAATTGTATATGTGCTTAATCTAAATTTCATATGACCATATCTATGGGAAATTTTTTGCCATTAATATTAATTTTTTAAATAATTTATTGATAGTATAAATTAAACTGGTAAAATTTAAAAAAATAAAAACTACATTTAGACAAGTTTTTTAAAACTCTACACCAATCACCAACTCCAATGTCAAATGGGGTGATGGTATCATGCATTAAGTAGTAGCCACGATCTTATCAAATAAGCGACCACCACATCAACTGCAAGAAAATAAGCTACCCAATTCATTATTGCATACCGTGGAAAAATCAAGCTCCAAAGCTCGGTTGATAATTGTTGAAAATACGGTATTTTATGTAAAGCCTAAATGTCCAAATAACCTCTGTACTATAGTGACTCAATTGATGACACTCTAGAACTTCTTCACACCCCCCTAAGTTATGATGATTAGGACACTTTGCTTATTTGGCTTGGTAACTCGGTCATGTGAAAAGTAAAAATAATGGAACTGTCACCTATGTTTCCTAATTTATATCTTTTGTACCCTAATTTTTTATCTCCTCTACTTAGGCCACTATTTTCAATCGAAGCCTCCATCTCTTCGACCTCTACCTCACCTTTCTAGTGCTCTCCAGTTGCTGTCTCGATCACCCTCCACCATTATCGATACCGCCTCCCTTTGACTATCATTCTCCTTCACCGCCCTATCCTTTTCCTGCTTTCCTTTTCTGCCCCTGAGCACCTCCTCCACCTTATTCACCTCCTGGATTCCTAGCCTCGCTCCCTGTCCTCTCCAATCATTCCTAGCTCCTCACCCAACTCTCTTCCCTTAAAAGTGTATAGCTCTCTTGCTCTACCTTAATCCTTTATATTATTGGCACGGAGGTAATTCAAATTGATCGAGTCAGTGGCATCTGCATCGTGGGGATTATAGATGCCAATGCCATTGGCTTGGTCAAGTAATTCAAGAGCTTTCTAGCACCATTCCAAGACAGCCTACAAAAGTTTTCTTCTTGACGTGAACCCTATACCTATCAAGCTCAGAAATTCTCTCGATAGTGAGCAAACTTGGGATCTCTGATTCCATGAGGTCCAACCAAGATCAGTCTTTTTGAGACTAGTAAGCCTAAAGATGAGGGGATTGGTGCTGCCCCATGGTTAGGGGTGGAAAAGAAAAATGGGGAAGGAAGAGGACGGTGGAGTCATAAGAAATCTACTTTGTTTGTGAGTTGGGTTTGGTTGGGTTGAGAAAGAATGTAATGAAATTCTTTACATATGTTAACAATCAATCAATAACTAGCCAATATTATGAATGAGTACTTCGACAAACTCCACCACCACCTCCTCGCCCACCAGCCCCTCCAAAACAACCTCCACCCCCCGTCATTAGAAGAATAAATCAAATATTTGCTTGAGTGGTGAGAATTAAAGTTTTCAGGTGTAAATGATTGAAATAAGAAACTTAGATGAATATGTTTAATTACAGTTTAAGTCCCAAAGTTATTAGTTTGTACAATTAGATGTCTGAACTTTTAAATTTTGCAACATGATGCTATTTTGTTATATAGCTGACCAAAAATGTTTGAGTTATCGAGTCAAGTGGGTAAAGTATCTTAGTCATCATAGTTCAGAACTTGATTCGTACCCCCAAAATGTTTAGGTGGTAGAATGTCCGAGTTATTATAGTATTGGGGTTTTTTGGATATTTAGGCCTTAAGTATACTCGAACAATATACATAAGTTTGTAAATTGATGTTTATACAAATGACCTAATGTGGCTAGTTAATATCAATAGTCTTATATTAAAACATTTTTTAAAACTTTCTTGTTCTTCTATAATATTTGTTGCTGGCCTCGCCACTATATCAGAAACTAGTTAATGCTAATAAGGTCAACATTTGATCTTGAACATCGATAGAGATTATAGACAACCCTTAAGAAGTTTTTTAGGAATTTTAGTAAATCATTGCAGGAGGTAAAAGTTTTTTTTTTTTAATGAAAAGATCCGTCGACCTTTATTCAGAAACATTGCTGACTTCTCAATTAGCAATACAAGCAATTTCTTACAGAAGGAACTCTGTCCAAATCTCATAGGAGTCTCTCGTAGGTAAAAGGTTTAATCCCTCACTCCCCTTTTGTACCGAAAAAAAAAAAAGAAAAAAGTAAATTGTTGCAGCAATGGTTTAAAACCGAACTTAATGGTTCAATAGATCAAAGTAAAAAGTTTTGATGGCCTTTCTAGATTTCAAGCCTTCGACGGAAACCTATTTCAGTATAGTTTTGACTGCGGTACAATTCTCCTCTCTCTGATCCGTATATATACTGCGGGAATGACACGAATCGGCTGGAATAGAATTTCCAAAAGCAAGCTGGTCTCAAGTTATATTGGAGATTACCACCTTCCTCAGTCGGGTATTTCAAATTCTTCCAAGTTTATGTTTCCCTTTTTTTTTTTTTTCTGAATAGGGTTGAGGATATATGTGAATGGGATTTGGAGTTCTTTATCAAAATCTTTAATTTGTTTCTCGTAAAGAATGTTCTTAATTCAATTAAATTCTTCATTGAATTGTTAAGACTGTTCTTGTCCATTCTTCGTATACAAAAGTTTATAGGAGAGGTTATCTCAGTGCAGATTAGTTTCTCTACAGCTCTTAGACAATACACAATATGCCCTGCAATTGTTGTCGGCCACGAGCCAAACGAAGTCGTCCTAGCATGGAGCAATTGTGCGAGCAATGCACCGCTGCAGCTAGACATGTGGTTGCTTTTGTAGCCGACGGCGGTTGTGTTGACCCCTCAAACCCTTCCTCCCAAGGGGTCGACGATGTTAAGGAAAACGTCAAGGTATGGACTTGTAAACTCATGTCTTTCGGCTTAATATACATCTGTCTGTTTGAATTTTGAGTTTCTTTTGTTCTTCTATCAGGAATTTGAGAACCTTTCAAAATGGGTCCATTCTTGTGCCATGGAAAACGAACAACTTAGAAAGAAAGTAGATTTCTTGGGAAATCTTTGCCAGGAATTCAGTAGAGGAACGTACCCTGACATACTCCTTAAGCCAGGTGGTGATGCGCCTTTTGTGCCTGCGCACCAGATCATGCCGGTAATATTTCATATACACTTCTCTGGCTTTATTTGAGAATACTGTTTAAAATTAGTGTTAGAAGTTCGAATAAATTATTAACGGTTGTGATAACTTTTTTAAATCTCTAACGCTTAAAAGCTACCATTAGATAACTTTTCCAACCTAATGTTAAATGCTGACGCTGTTACCAAATGAAACCTCTATTTCAAATCAAACATTGAGTTGGAGTTGTCTCTTGCCTCCCATTTGTCCACATGGAAAAACCCATATTGTTATGTTGAAAAGGTAGTTATGGTATTTGTAGGCAGCAAGGTCAGAAGTGTTAAAGAAGGTGCTAGACACAGATGAATTCAAGCCTGCAGCAACTGGTACCATCACATTCACGGAGTTAAGTGGTGAGGAGCTCCTGTGTCTCCTCGAATTTCTCTACACCGGTAGCTTGTCCAGAGGAAAGTTAGAGAAGCATGCATTTTCGTTGTTAGTTGCTGCTGAGAAGTATGAGATTGCATACTTGCTTGAGGTCTGTGAAGGCCACATCATACAATCCCTAAAGGAATCAAACGTTCTTGAAGCTCTAGACTTTGCAGATGCACATAACAGGATCAGTTTGAAGGAGAAGTGCTTCAAGTTTCTTGCGGACAATATGAAGGATGTGGTTTTCTCTGCTAAGTACTTGGAATGGGCAGTCAAGAACCCTACTCTGTCTGTGGAGGTGATGAGGGCCTTCACGCAGACCACCAGCTCAAGGCCTGAAACTGAGCCCCTGAAAGGCGGTAGCGGTCATGGCTCTTTCCAGGATACTTCTTCTGATTCTGATCCTGATTCTTTTTCGGACTGATTGTAGAGGATTAGTTAATGTGACTGACATTCTAGGCTATCAAGATAATGTCTTAGTTTATTTTAAAGTTCATGGACAATTATTATGCAGTATACTGCATGATTAGGTGACTTATTTACCACCTCTTAGCTAGACCAGTCCCTTGAGATCACTGCTTGGCACCCAGATAATTGATAGATTAGTAGAGTGGCACCGGTATAGTTTTCACAATTAGCAAAATTTTTATATTACTAAAAAGGCCTGAAATTAAAATATTGATTTTTAAAGTGTTTCTACGGTTTAATTTGTCTCGCTTTCCTCTACAACTTTTACGTACTAAAGTACCAAATTCAAAATCTTAGTAAATTATCTCCAAATCCTCTCAGAAAATTTGAAACTCATAAAATTTTATATTCATGTTCAAATTTAAAACTAATTTAGTTCATTTGTTCAATTTAGCTCATTTTAACGGTATAGTTCAGGATGAATAATGCAACAATGATGATGGTTGCAAGATGAATAATCAACAATTGATGGTATAAGGATGAATACGCAACATGAGTCAGTTTAGGGGATGGAGCCAGAGGCGAAGCTGGGGGGCCTAGTGTGTCTCGCCCCTCTAATATATTTTTCTCAATAATTATATTATATATATGATGTATATTTTATAAATTATTTTAGAAAATTAAATAGTAAAACATATATACAACAACATAAATAAAAAAGAAAGTAAAAAAATAATGATTTTAACTTTTTTTTTTCTGATAAATGTTAATTTTGTGGTCAAACATGTTGACTTTTGTCAACTTTGACCATAATTTTCTACCTTACCACTCAATATTTTTGGCCGATTCTTGCTTTGATCCTTCATTTTGTAGGTTGGAGAAGCGGACCATAGCATTGGAATGGCACCGGGATGAGCGGAACGAAAAACGGGAATGCAAAAGTCAATGGAATTTATAACTGTGAGGCCTAGGCCCCAGGAGCGAGGCCTAGGCGCCACAGTACAAAAGTTCTCTGCCTAAAAAACGCACCCTGGAGGCCTAGGCGTCACTTGAGGCCTAGGCCCTAGGCACCTGCAAGCCTGGAGGCCTAGGCGCCTAGGCACCCCCTCTTGGGGCCTAGGCGGCAGAATACCTGCGAGCCTGGAAGCCTAGGCGCCCAAGCACCCCCTCCTGGGGCCTAGGCGCCAGAGCACCCTCGAGCCTGGAAGCCTAGGCTGGGGCCTAGGCGCCAGGCACCCTCCCTGGAAGCCTGCAGGCCTAGGCGCCAGTCACCCGGGAAAGTGGTCCCCTACCTCAAATTTGAACTCAAGCTTACTATTGGCCAAAGATTTCTATCTAATTGGTTTGGTGAGTGAAAGGGACACCTCCAAAGGGTAGAAGGATCTGGAACTAAGCAAAAGAAAGGAGCTTCATCTTCATCTTTTCTTCTTAGAACTAGTTCTTCCATATCCACGATAGTTAGTATTTTTAGCTTTTCTTAGTTTTTCTTGGTCACCATTGGAGCTAGTTTGGAGATTGCTTGGAGTGCTCAAGGAGACAAGCTTGGAGACTTTGGATTCAAGAGCTTTTAGCCATCTTGGGTTTACTCTTTCATCTTCCTTGTAGTTTCTCATGGATGTTATTATGTTTACTTTCATGATTATGTTTTATTTAGTTATGGAGTAGTCTTCTTTTGCACTTTCTATGGATGTAGCTACTTGGATTGATTATGTTCGATGAATTCATGGTTATGTGATGTTAGTTTTCTACTAAATGTATGTTTATTCTTCTCTTGAGCTTAATGTTGTGTTAGCTAGTTGATGGCCACAATTGGTTGCACTATAAATTGCCTCTAAACTCTTGTAAAAGATTAAAAGTAATTGGACCTAAGAGAAGAATTTAATAGCTATGGACTTGTTGGAAAATTAGTTTAAGTCATTAGGTAAAGGTAAATTGAGCTCTAATGCCTCTTTCTAAGCTTGTAATCGGATGAAAATCCTTATTAGGTTTAAATTAGAGAGATTAATTCTTTCACTTGGAAAAGTAAGAATTTAGTTGAATAACTTTATCAACATACATTGAAAATTGACTCACTCACCTAAGTTCACTAACAAATCAAGACAAGTAGTGAACCCATAGGAAGTGCCCTTTCATAATTTGATAAAATCACAAATTTACATTGCATACTTGCATTCTAGGTTAATAGTATTCCATTTAGCTAAGTTTAGTCATTTGTTTAAGTTGCCTACATTTCCATCCAACTTTGATTGTTTAGCTAAAGTTTACTTTAAGTAGTGGTACTTGGCAATTAATTTAATCAATCCTCGTGGAAACGATACTCACTCACCCTATCTACACGTCTACCATGCACTTGCGGAATAGTGGTTTCAAAATTTCACTACAAGTTTTTGGCGCCGTTGCCGGGGATTGATTGTATTGATTTGTTCAATATCATTGCTAGAAGATTGACTCTAGACTAAACCTTTATTTCTTTACTTATTTGTTGCCTTTGTGCTTGGATATTTCTTTGATAGGTACCATTGGTGTATGACCCGTTCCCAACACTCTACTTTGTTGCCATTCATTCCGGAGATTGAAAGACATCTTAAAGAGCTTAGAGCAACATCACACTTGGGAGAATCAAGTTCCGCCTCTACATCCATGGAGGGTGGAGGTGATAACCTCAATGGTAATGGATATAATGGTGGCAATGGAGGAAATGGAGGGATGGATCATCAAGATGGAGTTTACCCAAGAAATCCACAAAGGCCTATTAGGGAGTACATCCGACCCTTGGTGACGGAGAATTATTCGGGTATTGTGAGGCCACCGGTTCAAGCCAACAACTTTGAATTGAAGCCATCTTTGATTTCTCTCATCCAACAAAACCCATTTAGAGGCTTGGCTTCGGAGGATTCCAACACTCACATAGCGGATTTCTTGGAAGCTTGTGACACATTCAAGGCTAATGGAGTCTCCACCGATGCTATTAGACTCCGATTGTTTCCTTTCTCACTCCGGGACAAAGCTAAAGGGTGGTATCAATCACTTCAACCGGGGAGCATTGCTACATGGAATGAAATGGCCGAAAAATTCTTGAGCAAGTTTTTCCTCCATCCAAGGTCGCCCACTTGAGAGCTTCAATTGTGACATTCAAGCAACATGAGATGGAGTCTATTTCGGAGGCTTGGGAGAGATTCAAGGAGTTGCTTAGGAAGTTCCCACAACATGGATTCTTGGATTGGCAACAAATCCAACTTTTCTATGAAGGCTTAGTACCCACTTCAAGATTTATGATTGATGCTTCGGCCGGTGGATCCTTGATGTCAAAGATGGCCGGTGATGCTTTCCAAATTCTAGAGCAATTGGCACTAAATGGAGAGCAATGGCCGGGAGAAAGAGCTCAACCAAGAAGAGGGGTACTTGAGGTTGATCAATTGACCGCCTTATCGGCACAAATGGCTTCTCTCTTAAATCAAGTGTCCAAGTTGACCAACAAAAAGGAGCCAACTATTGAGCAAGCCGCCGCCTCTACCTCCAACACATATGGTGGACATATGAATATGGAGCTTGAAGAAGCAAATTTCATGGGCAACTGGAATTTTGGGTTTAGTGGCAACCAAATAAGAAATCAATATAACCCAAGTTGGAGGAACCATGAAAATTTCTCTTATTGCAATACAAGGAATGTGCAATAACCATTACCACCTCCCGGTTTCAACCAAGTCTCAATGGAGAAGAAGCTCTCTATGGAAGAAATTATGTTACAATTCATGAAAGAAACAAGAGATAGAATGAAGAAGAATGAAGCCAAGATGGCTAGCTTGAGTGCTAACTTTGCTAGTATGGAGGCAAATATGAGTGCAAGCATCAAGAACATGGAGAATCAAATTGGGCAATTGCCTTTGGTGGTGAAGACATCTCAAAAAGGCAAATTCCCAAGTGACACCGAGTTGAACCCAAGGGAGCAATGTCATGCAATTACACTTAGGGGAGGAAAGAAGCTTGAAGATCCTTACATAAGGACACCCACTCAAGGAAAACCAATCTTGGAAGATGAAGTGCAAGTTCAAGAAGAAGAGGAAGTGGCGGAGTTACTAAAAAAGCAACCCCAAAGAGTGCAAAAACTCCCACCAAACCCACCCTTACCTTTCCCACAAAGGTTCCAAAAGAAGAAGCTTGATGATCAATATGGCAAGTTCTTGGATATTTTTAAGAAGCTTCACATCAACATCCTATTCTTGGAGGCCTTAACTTAAACGCCAAATTGGGGTAAATTCTTGAAGGAAGTCATTGCAAAGAAAAGAAAATTTGAAGAGTTTGAGACCATATGCCTTACGGAAGAATGTAGTGCAATTGTTCAACAAAAGCTTCCACCAAAATTGAAGGATCCCGGAAGCTTCACTATTCCATGCACAATTGGAGAAGTTGAGTTCAAAAAGGTATTATGTGACCTTGGTGCAAGTGTCAACTTGATGCCCTTGTCTATTGCCAATAAATTGGGGCTAGAAGTAAAGCCCTCCACAATACAATTACAAATGGCGGATAGGTCTATCAAGTATCCATGGGGAGTAATAGAAGATGTTTTGGTGAAAGTTGACAAATTTGTCTTCCCCATGGATTTTGTGATTCTTGACATGGAAGAAGATAACCAAGTCCCCCTTATCTTTGGAAGACCATTCTTGGCCACCGCCGGAGCAACTATAGATGTGAAGGAAGGCAAGCTCATATTCAATGTTGAGGATGAAAAAGTTGAGTTCAACATGTTTGATTCTAGCACTCCGCCTCCTAAGATGGGAGTATACATGGTTGATGTAGTCATAGAATCCAACCAAGGGAATTCTCCTACTTTTGTTATGGGTGGTGACAAAAAAGAAGTCAATGAATTTGAGCCCCCAAATCTCAAGGAAAAAGTAAAAGATGAGGCAACACACTCTTTGATGGAAGAAAAGAAGAAGAAAACAATGAAGAAGAAATGGGTAGCAACAAGGAATGGAAATGTAAAGAATCCCAAAATGATTAAAGAGGAAAGAAATGAGAACTCAAGCATGGAGAGGAGCACATCTTGTTGGATGCATATTGGACTTTTCAAGCATTGGAAGCATTCTTACAAAGGAGAGGGTGTGGAGCCACATCACCCACCCTAATGCCTAAAACAAAGGAGTTGGTGTCTAGCTAGAGACAATAAATCAAGCGCTTGTTGGGAGGCACCCCAACATTTCTTCTCACCTTTGTGTTTTTAATTGTCTTTTCAATAAGTTGAGTTTTAGGGAAAATGTCTCTTAATTATTCTTTGCGCTTATTGTAGGTGCATGGTAGAAAGATCAAGAGTAAACATGAAAAGATGAAGTGTCACCATCACTAAGAGTTTGAGTGGGAGTAATTGGAGGCGGGAACATCCGCCTCCCGGGTATGATTCTTGAATCACAATCTCCTTTCTAGCTTTTTTTGTCAACATTGTGGACAATGTTGGTTTTAAGTTTGGGGGATAAATGTGTTTGTGGATGATACTTGTTTGAGAGTTTTCCTAAAACTTGACATCTAATTGTTGTTCTTTCTTTTAGATTAGTTTTTGGTGATTTTTTTTCTTTTCTTATGACATTACATGCATATCATATCTCTTTTCCTTATTATGACATATAGTGGATAAATGTAGAAACATGTAGTTGCATTTAGGTTGTGTGCATTTAGGGAACCAATGCATGCTCTTTATTATGATTAGAGGAATTCATTTACAAGTTCAACTTGATTGTAAATTTTGTTAAGTAAAGAAAGATTTTCACTTGTCATTAATGGTAGAAACCATACCCGGTGAGTCTTTGGACCTTGTGTGGCACACTTGCATTATAAATTATTTCATTCATTGGAGTGGTGCTTGTTTTGCTTGTTTTGCTTATGGATTCCTTGATTTGCTTTTGGACGCCTTCATATCCGAATTGATGCATGCAAATAAAGGATGAAAATGACAACTTAGGGCTAACTACATACCTAAATGGCTAACCCTTCATTATAATCCTTAGTTGACCCCTTTGAGCCTTTAAGCCATTTTTGTTGTTTAACCCACATAATTGAGCCATATCCATTGTTATTTATCCTCTCTTGTCCTTAAAGTAAGTTGAGCATTGCATATATGGGCTTGGGTAGGGTAAAAATTTGTGAGTTGTGTGAGTGAGTAATAAATAAGTTTGGGGGAAAAATGTTGGGTTATGAACTTATTGTTGAGTTTATGTAGCTATGGTTTGAATATACTTTGGATAAATCATGCACATTTGGTTGAACCTTAAAGATTGGGTGAATTTCTAGTTGCTAAAAAAAAACTATCTTTCCCTTAATAAAAAAGGCAAAACGAGTCAACATGAAAAAGCCCTCGTAAAAAAAAAACAAAAAAAAAAAACAAAACAAAACAAAAAGAATAAATAAAGAAAGGGAAAGGTAGAAGTACTTCATTAATTTGAAAGGAGTTCACTCATGTGTTTTGTCAAAATTGTGCATATGGGGGTTACTTGATTTGTTGCTTGGAAGTCAAGAAAAGCATTTTTAAATCAAAATACCTTGGGTGGGACTTTAGATTTGATTATTAGGATTGCCCATGGTGTTTATGCTTAACTTACTTCTTTAGCCCCACCTCAAAAGGCCTCCATCCGATTCCCGTCCATACCAAACCCGGCCATGGTACAACCTTATATATATGTCATTGGACTTAAATTTGCATGCATACTCCTTAGGGATAATTCATGGGTAGTTTGGATCATTTTGCAAATTTGTGGATGAAGTGGCATTATAAGCCTTAGATACACTAGGCAACCATAAATTAGGGAGTGAAACACTTAGCGAGCAATTACCTACCATTAATGACAAAGTTCTTCTTTCATTACTTACCTTAATTTCTCTTGAGTTGAGCTTGTACTTTGAATGACTTAATGATATGATATTGAGTATATGTTGTTAGCTTCTATGTTTTGATTGCTTTATGTTTTTAGGTTAATAAATGCTAGGGACTAGCATTTTTCTAAGTTTGGGGGAGTTTGATAAATGTTAATTTTGTGGTCAAACATGTTGACTTTTTGTCAACTTTGACCACAATTTTCTACCTTACCACTCAATATTTTTGGCCGATTCTTGCTTTGATCCTTCATTTTGTAGGTTGGAGAAATGGACCATAGCATTAGAATGGCACCGGGATGAGCGAAATGAAAAATGGGAACGCAAAAGTCAACGGAAATTATAACTGTGAGGCTTAAGCCCCAGGAGCGAGGCCTAGGCGCCACAGTACAAAAGTTCTCTGCCTAAAAAACGCACCCTGGAGGCCTAGGCGCCACCTGAGGCCTAGGCCACAGGCACCTACAAGCCTGGAGGCCTAGGCGCCCAGGCACCCCATCCTAGGGCATAGGCGCTAGAACACCTGCGAGCCTGAAGGCCTAGGCGCCCAAGCACCCCCTCCTGGGGCATAGGCACCAAAACACCCTTGAGCCTGGAGGCCTAGGCGCCCAGGCACCCCCTCCTGGGGCCTAGGCGCCAGAGCACCCTCGAGCCTAGAAGCCTAAGCGCCAATCACTCGGGAAAGTGGTCCCCTACCTCAAATTTGAACTCAAGCTTGCTATTGGCCAAGGATTTCTATTCAATTGGTTTGGTGAGTGAAAGGGACACTTCCAAAGGGTAGAAGAATCTGGAACTAAGCAAAAGAAAGGAGCTTCGTCTTCATCATGTCTTCTTAGAACTAGATCTTCCATATCCACGATAGTTAGTATTTTTAGCTTTTCTTAGTTTTTCTTGGTCACCATTGGAGCTAGTTTGGAGATTGCTTGGAGTACTCAAGGAGACAAGCTTGGAGACTTTGGATTCAAGAGCTTCTAGCCATCTTGGGTTTACTCTTTCATTTTCCTTGTAGTTTCTCATGGATGTTATTATGTTTACTTTCATGATTATGTTTTATTTAGTTATGGAGTAGTCTTCTTTTGCACTTTCTATGGATGTAGCTACTTGGATTAATTATGTTCGATGAATTCATGGTTATGTGATGTTAGTTTTCTACTAAATGTATGTTTATTCTTCTCTTGAGCTTAATGTTGTGTTAGCTAGTTGATGGCCACAATTGGTTGCACTATAAATTGCCTCTAAACTCTTGTAAAAGATTAGAAGTAATTGGACCTAGGAGAAGAATTTAATGGCTATGGACTTGTTGGAAAATTAGTCTAAGTCATTAGGTAAAGGTAAATTGAGCTCTAATGCCTCTTTCTAAGCTTGTAATCGATGAAAATCCTTATTAAGTTTATATTAGAGAGATTAATTCTTTCACTTGGAAAAGTAAGAATTTAGTTGAATAACTTTATCAACATACATTGAAAATTAACTCACTCACCTAAGTTCACCAACAAATCAAGATAAGTAGTGAACCCATAGGAAGTGCCCTTTCATAATTTGATAAAATCAAAAATTTACATTGCATACTTGCATTCTAGGTTAATAGTATTCCATTTAGCTAAGTTTAGTCATTTGTTTAAGTTGCTTACATTTCCATCCAACTTTGATTGTTTAGCTAAAGTTTATTTTGAGTAGTGGTACTTGGCAATTAATTTAATCAATCCTCGTGGGAACGATACTCACTCACCCTATCTACACATCCATCGTGCACTTGTGGAATAGTGGTTTCAAAATTTCACTACATTTTCATGTTAAAATTTATAACCATTATTAATGTATTAGCCTAGGTGTTTTACTTGCAATTAAAAATTCAATTAGTTTTTAGATTTTCTTATTCCAAATTGGAATTAACTTAGGATATAAGGGAAATGTGAGTGGTGATATTGGCTCAAAGATCAAAACTACATAATTGACTTTATTTTTTACCATAAAAAATTAAGATAGAGAGATCACACAAAAAATTGAGAAAAAGAAGAGCATGTGGCAATTTTCACTTTTTTAATCATTTTTTTACTTGTATTTTTATTGATTTTATTTAGTGGGTTTGCTGTAGATTTTTTAAATCATCCAAATAGTATAGAATCTCTATTGTCACACTGGGCAAAAAAGATTTTCACTGCCATGGTAGCAATTTTTGTAAGTTGGAACTTGCAATTGTAACTTCTCCATTATTCATGCCATCTAGCGTCAAATTTACATGAGTTGCTTCTTCAATTTTTTTGATTTCTTTATTTTTTTTATATTTTTATTTTGATTTAGTGTATTTCATGCTAAAATTACTACATGAATATGAAGATTAAAATTAGTAAGTATCAATATTTTTAGAAGTAATATCTTGAATTTTAATTTTAATGTATTTTTTTCTATATTTGAATAAAGTTATTTTTATATATAAATTTTATTTAAAATTTCCTAATCCCACCTCCCTCACCCTGCAATCCTTCCTCCATCCCTAAATAGGGTTGCTGTTCAAACAATGGCTTGGGACTAGAGATGGGAACTGGTTCAGCCCGTCCCGAGACCGGCCAGTCTTGGTCTTGAGGCGAGGCGGTTCCGAGTTGGGTCTAGGGTGGGGTGGGGCGAGTTTTTTTTTTGTTTTTTGTTTTAAATTATAACCATAATTAATTATATATGTTATAAATATTTTTAAGAACAAATACTACCTCCGGTATAAGTTTTATTAAGTTAAAAAACCAAACAGTACTTACAAATAATCGGAACGGGCCTTATATTTTGAAATGGCAAAAACGTTCCCGAAATGATAAATAATAAAAACCTATGATATGTACTGAACAGTATAATCAGATCAAATACAAACTACATGTATGATTGAAAAAAAAAAATTTAAGTCTCGGTATTGGATATTACCTCCTTATCGGAACTCTTTTAGTCTTGCTGCCGGAGTGCTACAAGGCCCCAATCTTGGTTGCACACGCATACTTCTACCGCGTTAGGTATAAATCTTGATCGTTTTTCTGATATCACCCGTTTTCCGCCACTAAACGTTGCCTCGGATGAGACGGTCGATACTGGAACGGCAAGAATCTCTTGTGCGATTATGGACAAGATCGGAAACCTTGATTTCTTTGTTTCCACCACTCCAAGATGTCAATGTCACTTGTCTCGAACGATGTGTTGAGATAGTCATCGACCTTACCTAATCCCGATGTCGTCGGTCGGGGTCGTTTGAGCATTTGGAGGGCCGGGTTGATTCTTGAGGAGATTGATCTCCTTGGAGGCTTGGTTTGAGGAGCTTCGGATCTTACCTTATCTGAATGCCACTCACAATGTAAATTGTATAAAGAATGCAAGTACTCAGAAGCAGTAGCAGACATAGCCAAAACATTTATATAAGATATTTCTAAATAAGTATGAAAAATTCCTTCAAGCAATGTTGTTGTGATCGTTAATTTTACATATGGGTCAAGTAAAAAAGCGACTAAAAAGATGGGTGGAATGTTTTCAAAATACTGAAACCACTTAGCCCGCATGGCTTCGACAGTCAGTTTTAATAACTCATCATCTTTATACTGATGTAAAGCACATGTAATGTTCACTAAATAAAACAAACCTTGATGAATGGTTGGGTAGTAAACACTAGTGAAAAATTCAGTTGCCTCGTAAGAAAACTTAAACAATTTACCGGTTTTGGAACATTTGTCCCAAACCTCAGTCGTAAGAAATTTATAACCCATTTTTAAATTCATGAAATGTGACAATAAATTTGTATACGGGAATGCATCTTACAACATTAAATATGTGGAGTTCTAGTGGGTTGGGAAATCGAATTTAAATCGTTTCCAAGAAAATGGTTTTTTATTTTCAATACAAAAACTTTTAAATTCACAAAAAACAACAGGTCTGGACATCAAATATTTCAATGAGTTTTGAATAGGCAGAATCTCATTTTGGAGAACTTCTAAACCCTTTTGCACACAAATGTTCAAAATATGACAAATGCATCTAACGTGAAAAAATGCACCATTGAGAGGTGGTTTTAAGTTTTGACTCAAAAGACGAGTGGCAACATCATTATTTGAAGCATTATCAAATGAAATGCACAGGACATTATCAGTACAAAAATAATCACGTAAAGTTTCTAAGATGCAATTGAATATTTGATAACCAGTATGATTAGTTTCAATAACCTTAAATGACAAAATTCATTTTTGTACTATCCAATTAGAATCAATCCAATGAGAAGTAACACAATAGAATGATTGACCTATAAGTGATGTCCACATATCAAAAGTAAATGCCACACAATGATCAAGAGCAGAAAAATAGGCTTGCAAATCTGATTTTTCGGCTTCAAATTGTCTAAAGCTTTCTTTCCCAACGGTTTTCCTAGATACTTTTCTAAATTCAAGATTTAATTGTGATTTTATCCAAGATTCTAGGTGGACATCTTCAGCTTATGAAAAAGGTTTTTCGGTAAGTATTATCTAATTTACCATACATTCTGTACAAGATTGTTGGTTAAAACGAAATATACTTGACCCGTAGGCACCGGTTATAGACCTAAGTTGTGCTTGTCGTCCAGAACTAATCCCGGCACTAAGGCAAACGTTAGGATGTTGATTTTCAATATGCCGCTTCAGCATTTTAGTGCCGGAATTCTTTTTATGCACCAATTTTTTCCCACAATGTTTGCATTTCCCATACCTCGACTTCCCTTTGTGTATGAGCTCATAATGCTCTCAAATCCAAGTAGTTAGTCTCGTAGATTTACCTTATGCTTGGGTTTCCTCCACGGCGGGTTCATGACTTGTAGGCGTTAGTTCTGTAGACGGATTCCTGGATGCCATCGCATCCAACTCTTCAACTTCATCATCGGATAATTGATCGTCGAGACCCAAATTGTAATTCGTCATATCAATTCTGGCATCATCATCGTGCAACTCTTAAATTGAGATGCCTTTATCGGCAAGTCGAGAACGGCGATGGAACAAGCCTCGGAGGCCGGTGGTGCGGGAAGATGAACTCTCTGTCAACTTGCCCTTTCCTTTTGAAGCCATGCCTCATGAACTAATAGTAGTGATTAATGCAAAATCAAGAAGAGATTATGAAGATATTAGGGGGAGATTAGTAAGAAATTTAAAAGAGATTAAGAAAATAAGGAGAATGCTTGAGAAAATATAGTAGAAGAAGAAGAGAGATTGAGTGATTGTGTGACGATTGAGTGAAAATGGCATTGGTATTTATAGGGGACGGGAAAAAATTAGTTTGACCAGAAAGTCCTTGAAATTTAGTTGTTGGGAGGGGTGAAAATGGAATTTTGGGGGCTAAAATGGAGCAGAAAACAGTTGAAGGGTCTACTGTGTAATTAACCCTTTTTTTTTTAATTTTTTTTACAGGTTAACGTTGCTGCTGAAGGAACCGTTGGGCGCTAGGGGGCCGGGCCGGTCCGGGCGGTTCAGCGTGGCGGTCCGATCTGGGTCGGGGCTGGTTGTCGGGTTTTTCCTTGTCCGAGGTCGGTTTTTTTGTACCTCCTCCTCTTCTAAGGCCCAAACT
Organism: Aquilaria sinensis; assembly: GCA_005392925.1. Taxonomy (NCBI): domain Eukaryota; kingdom Viridiplantae; phylum Streptophyta; class Magnoliopsida; order Malvales; family Thymelaeaceae; genus Aquilaria; species Aquilaria sinensis. Next base: position 59,641 of record SMDT01001643.1, read on the forward strand.
CAGCTCACATCTTTACGGGCTTTGGCCGAGGTGGGTTTGACCGGGTCCTCCTCTTCTAAGGCCCAAATCAGCTCACATCTTTACGGGCTTTGGCCGAGGTGGGTTTGACCGGGTCGGGCCGGGGTTGACTTCCGGTTGATCCGGCCCACGTCCCAACTCTACTTGGGAGAGTGGTTGAGACGAACCTGGAGTCATTTCCATTAAATAGTTGATAGAGAACACTAAATCTTAAACTCTAAATTCTAATTCCTAAACACTAAGGAACCACTATGACTTCCCGGTTGTAATAGTAAATATGGCATTTTTTATGGCCGACAGCAGTGAAGTAACAAGCCTTAATATACGTTCTACTGTTATATTTGCAATAAAACTACTTTGAATAAATGGTTCTGCTTTTGAAAGTTTTCCATTGTGATGGTTAAATAAGAGTGTAGGGGGTCAATAGATCAAACTAAAAGGGTTTGATGCCTTTTTTAGTCATTCAAGTCTTTGGTAGATGTTAGAACCCCAGTTCGACGCTCACATGATTTTCCTATCTTCAACATATAAATACAGCGGGAAACCTAATCCAATAGAATTTCGAAGAAGGCTTCTCTCCAAATTCAAGATCAGTACTTCTTCATTCGGGTATCACAATTTAGCTTTTTTTTTTTTAAATTTAACATATATGTGATTCGAGGTTCTTTATTAATTTTTACTTGGAAGTTGACTTACGAAAGAATTTCAACAAAACACCTGCACTTTAATAGCAAATTCATTTCAATTTAAATCAATTTAATTTAAAATGACTTATTTTTATTTTTACACTTTTTTATATGGAACTAATTTTATTGAAAATCCAATATTATGTAGATATAATAATTCATTGAAAGTAAAAATTTTTATAATCTTATTAAAATTTTATGATTTTTTTTTTTTATTTTTAATGCCTAAAACTATAAAAATTCATAAAAATTTAATAACACTATGAAAATTTATTTTCAAATGAATTATTACATCTACATAATATTTGGTTATAGGTAAAAAAAAATGTAAAAATAAAAATAAACCATTTTTAATTAAGTTGACTTAAGTTAAAATGAATTAGCTGCATATTGGAGTCGGAAGATTTTTGACATTTATTTATGGATTGCCATATTGGAAGGAAACTTTGGTCTTCTATTTTTTGTTGGTGGGGAGGTAACTATTCAAATCATGGTTCTAAATCTTGTACCATATTGGTTGGTACTGTCTCGTACCGGCTGTACCAATCAAAAATTGATACGAGATGAGGAAAGTGGTACAAGACTAGAAAAATACACCTCTTTATTCTTTTTTAGGTTTTGATATTTTTATGTGAAATATATAATTATTATGTTTAATTGAATGCTTGTAGAACAATTTTTTTTTAATATTTGAAAGAATTTTGTATTTTTGTTTCTTCTATACACCTTAAAGTTATATTTTTTAATTTGTAAATATATATTTATATTTAAAAAAATCTAAATACATATCATATACACTTAAACCCACACATTTTCAATAGCTACTATGTTCTATATGTTTATATGTATATATATAATATATAACAGGTACATCTGAGACATGGCGATATGATATTGGTACTATAAGGTACCAATAAAAAAATAGTACGGCATTCGGTACAAGATTTAAAACCTTGCTTCAAATACGGATAGCATTACTTAGCCATCTTGTAGTTTGAAATCTTCTATAGCAAGAAAGGTGTGGGATGTTAGAGCTAAAACTGTGTTATGGTTTCTTTGGAAGGCAAGAAATGGAGTCATTTTTAAGGAGTTCAAAGTGGAAAGCATGAAGTTGTTCTCCTCAGTAAAATCATTATCTTTTTTTTTGCTATCTCATAGATTGGGCTTATCAGTTAGCTCTTACTCAAATTGGTTCTCAAACCTCATTTTAGTCATGGGTTGATCTTTTCTTCTATTTCTGTTGTGGGGTTATGCACCTGTCTGCAACTTTGTAAATATTCCAGCCCCTGGCTAATTCTAATGCATTTCATTTATTTGCTGATTAAAAAAAAGCATAAAGTATAACGTTAATCCATTAATGTATTCACTAAAAATAAAGTATCCAAACTAGTATATTAGCAATGTAAACCTTAAAATTCAGTTTAGAGAAAAAATCCAATCCTCTTTTGTTTAGTTTGGTTTGAATTGAATCGACTAAAACTCTTCTCCTAATCAGACCAAACTCCAAAAATTCAATTGTTTTTGCTTCTTTTTTGTTTCAGTTTTTTAGCACATTTTTATTTTGATAATAAAAAAAACATAACAGAAAGTATAAGACAAGAGTAGTTGGGTAAGGGGGAATGTAAACAGCTAATGGCCGCCCTATGTGACTTATCTAGTACTCACCTAGGCACCTTAAGTAAAGAAAATCTTACAAAGCCTCTTGCAAGGTTTTGTAAATATCACTACTTTAATGTTCAGTTGGCCTGGAGAAGAACCTAAAACATGCAAGAAACTAGAGGAACAATCCATGATAATTGAGCAAACAGGGAAGTTTATTCCCTGAGGCAAATTGTAAGGTGGCCAAGATTGCATGAAGCTCTACTAGAACTAGCGAGGATTTGTGGCCTAGTTAAAATGCCTGGGTTTGGCGTGCTCTGCTTGGAAGGTTTTGAAACCAAGCAACAACACTCAACTTAGTATTTGGCTGCCACACTCCATCCACAAGGAAAATAACAAGGGGAGATGGCATCTGCGCGGAACCCTATATCTTATACCATAATGAAGGATTAGTCATACTGACTTTCTGAATGAATTTCTTATAAGCTCTAGCATAGAAAAGATTTGAACATATGGCTTCTCACAACATGGTAGATTGTAGGTTAGGAGTAATTTCCCCTTCGAAAACCATCAAATTATGCCTTAGCCAGATACACCATATAATGACAATTATTAAATATACTTTATCCTTATCTTTACTTAGGAAAGGTAGGAGGATGGCAATAATCCATGTGATAAATTCATTTAATTGAGATGGACCATGGAAATCAGGTAACAAATTACACATGAATGCAAAATCCTGGTAATGAAACATGATGTGATCCATATCTTTCGACGTTAGCTGACACCTAGGATACATGGGCGAAGGAATCACGGACTATTTGAATAATTCCAAATTTACGGGAAGTATATTTTGGCTGCATTTCCACATGAATTTTTTGAATTTTCCCAGCATATTATGTGCCCAAAGCTTGTGAAGGAATTTGTGTTAATCCAAAGTTGCCAAGGAAGATAGGGAACTAGATAATTTCTCAATTTGTGCCAGCCTATAACCTTTTTGAGTTATATAGATCCCATCATTGGCACCATCCCAAAAAGGCCAATATGTGCCTTTAGTGTTCCAAATGGCTTGATGATATATAGCATCTCTTATGTCTGATGGGAAGACGCAATCCAAGAAATGATGATCCCAAACTTTAGATTCTGGGTCAAGTCACTCAAACACCTTCGTTACTTGATGATGAGGGTTGTTCGAGTTCGAAAGAAGTTGGACTCATTTAGGAGGGAAGCTGGGAATCCACTGATCTTTCCAAATGTCTACAACTTTCCCAGTACTGATGGTCTAGGCAAGATGAGGTTCCAACAACTTTGTCCCAAAGATTAAACTCCTCCAAATATGGGTAGCATTATGCTTAACTTCCACCTTTCAAAGAGACTCTGACCTACCATATTTAGCACTGAACACTCCGAATACTAGAGAATTTGGGTCTTGATGCATCAAGCCCCAAAATTTTTGAGCTAATAAAGCCTGGTTAAACAATTGTAGATCCTGAAAACCCAGTCCACCATGGCCCTTAGGAAGGGTTAGAAGAAATTTCTCTTTCAGATGAAGGCCTTTAGTAGCTTCAAGACCTTTCTTCCAAAATTTTATCACTGACTTTGTCAATTTATCATTCACAATAATTAGAACTTTGAACAGCAACATGATGTACACTGGGAGTGAAGCCATCAAGAATTAGATAAGGGTTAGGCAACTAGCAAGATTTACAAAGTTCCGTTTTCAAGTTTCCAATTAAGTTTCAATCCCAATGCTTAAGAATTGATAAAAGCTTGTTTTGGATTGATCAGAATTGAAGGGAATGCCCAAATACTTAGAGATACCCTCATTTACTGGAAAAGGGAGAATTAGGTGCAACTATTCAATATAATGATTAAAAGCATTCCTATTGAAATACCATTCTAATTTCTGGATATTTACCTCTTAACCTACTATGCTTTGATAAAGATCTAGTGCATTCTTCAGAACAGTGACTGAGTGAATAGTTTGTTTAAAGAATATGAAGCAATCATTTGCAAAGACTAAGTGACAAATTGTAAGCGCTTCCAAGCTAGTCTTAAGACCTAGCAAGGCTTCGAATTGTTGCAGATAAGATAGGTATATTAAGAAAGCTTTGTTACATAAAATAAAAAATATGAAGATAGAGCATCTCCTTGTTTGGGACCGTGCTCTAGATTAAACCACTTGGTTGAACTACTATTGATCTAATGATCTAAAAAGTTCATTACTTGAAGTACATTATGGATGAAATTAAAGTGTATTTGATCATATGCCTTGGTGATGTCCAATTTTACAACCATCTTATAAGTACTCGGACTACTAGATTTCTTAGTGGTTTTTATCACATGCAATAACTCTTGTGAAATGATGACTTTGTCAAAAATAGAACAACATGTTAAACTCATTCAAGAGGGAAGCCGAAAGTCCACCCATCTTTATAAATGTCTATAACTTTTCTATTATTAATGGTCCAGGAAAGATGAGGCTCCAATAACTTTCTCCCAAAGATTAAACTCATGCAGATATGGGTAGCATTATGCCTAGCTTTCACCTTCCAAAGAGACTCTAACCTACCATATTTAGCATTGGACACTCTGAATACAAAAGAATTCGGGTCTCAAATGCTTCAGACCCCAAAATGTCCAAGTCAATAAAGCCTAGTTAAACAATTGTAGATCATGAAAACCTAGTCTACCACGACCCTTAAGAACAATTAGAAGAAATTTGTCTCCCAGATAAAGGCCTATAGACGCTTCAGGATCATTCCACCAAAATTTTGTCATTGATTTTGTCAACTTATCATTCACAGTAATTGGAACTTTGAATAGTGACATAATGTACACTACGAGTAAAGCCAACGATGATTGGATAATGGTTACGCGACCAGCATGATTTAAAAGGTTCCATTTCCAATATGCCAATCGAGCTTCGATCCATGTGCTTAAGAATTTATAAGAGTTTGTTTTGGATTGATCATAACTGTTTTGGACTTTGCAAATGCACATATTAGGATTAGTTTGAAGGAGAAGTGCTTCAAGTTTCTTGTGGACAATATGAAGGATGTGGTTTTCTGTACTAAGTATTTGGAATGGGCAGGAAAAAACCCTACTCTGTTTGAGGAGATGATGAGGGCCTTCACATAGACCACCTGTTTAAGGCTTGAAATTGAGCTCTTGAACTGTGGTAGCTATAGATCAGCACGTTCTGACGACAGTGGTCATGACTCTTTCGAGGATATTTCTTTTGATTCTGATTCTTATTTGGACTGTTTGTAGAGGATTAGTTTACGTGACTGACATTCTAGGCTATCAAGATAATGCCTTAGTTTATTTTAAAGTTCATGGATAAGTATTATGTGGTATACTACATGATGAGGTATTAAGGTGACTTATTTACCACCTCTTGGCTAGGACCAGTCCCTGGCTTGAATTTAAAACATTGATTTTTTAAGTGTTTTTACCATTTAATTTATTACTACAATACATATGTGAAATTATGACTAAATATTGACAAAAGTGACTACTTTGTCAATGCAGATGACAGTCAAATTTTTTCAAGTCACAATTTTTTCATGACTAAATCTTGACTATTAAAAGTGACTAAAACCTTCAGTCAATAATCAGTTAAAAATTTTGTAAGCTACTTTGAACCCTACGACTGGCTACTTGAGTTGCTATACTAGCGATAGCCATGGTTAATCACTATATTAGCACTTTTATCTTTTAAACAAAATACATTATTATTTAATTAGTATTATTTAATTTAATTGGCTATTTATTTCACTTGTTATTTAACTGAAAGTTACATTAAATTGATATGAATATTAACATATTTTAACTATTAATAATAAAATACATTTATATTAATATGAAAGTCAACATACATACCCAAATATAAAATTTAAAAAGACACAAAATTCAAAAATCACAATTCAAAAATCATAATTCAAAAAATTCAAAACTTAGATCTAGAGGTGAATGAGGTAGAAGAGGTTGAGGACAAGGCGGAGAAAATCGAGGTGACAGCGGTGAGGTCAAGACCAAGGCGACGACAGCAAGGTTGAGGGAGAAGCAGAAGACATCGAAGCGACGACGAAGAGGTTTAGGAGGTGACCTAGTTGGACAGTGATGTGGCTAAGGAGGTGATGGCTAGGAGGTTGAGAAGGTGAGGTGGACAGGCGAGGTGAGAAACGGCCGAGGCGGATGGCGATGTAGACAGAGATGACGGATGGAAGACCGGCAAGGTGAACGGGCGGCGACGTAATGGGCAAGGCGGATTGGAGATGAGAGATAAGAGTGAGAGACAAGAGTAAGATGAGAGCGTGAGGGTTGAAAGAGATGGGAGATGGAGATGAGAATGAGAGATGAGCGTAAGGGAGTGAGAGTTAGGAGTGAGATGAGGGTATATATAGTGAAGGCTAGGTTGGGTTTGGGTTTGCGTTATGTTGTATGATATATGGGCTTTTAATAAAAGATATGTAAATAATAATAATAATAACAATTGTTAAATATATGCTATTTATTAAATATAATATATTATTATATATGATACATTATATCCCTAAACCCTAAATAATATAATAATATTACATATATGACATATAATAATAATTGTTAATAATATAGGATTATTATATTATTATTATTATTATTATTATTATTATATATCATATATATATATATATATATATATATATATATATATATAGTAATTACTATATCCGTAAACATAAACCCTAAACCCTAAATACAAATCCCAAAACCTAAATTCCAAGTTAATCCTAAATAACCCTAAAACAAATCCCAGAACCCTAATATTGAATTAATTCAATAACCTAATCCCACCTAGCTAATTTCATATCCCTGAACATTAATTTCAAACCCTAAACCTTAAATAAAAATCTCAAACCCTAAATCTATATCCAATACCCTTAACCCTTTAAAAATTCTAAATCCTAATTCTATATCACTAAACCCTAAAAAAAATTCTCAAACCCTAAACCCTAAAAAAATCCCAACACATATATCCTTAAACTCCAAAAAAACTCCAGACCCTAAAAAACACTAAACCCCTAAATCAACTTAGCCATTAAAAGGGCGACTGCAGTCAAATTGCTTACTTAAAAAAACGATTGAAGGACGACAGTAGTCAAATTTGGGAAAATTTACCAATTGAAAACCTACTGTAAAGTGGGCGACTGAAACATTTAGTCGCAACAAAAAGAATATGTTTTTTTATCCCAACTGATTAGCGACTACCATGTCTAACAACTAACTTTCATTCGCAATTTTGCATTTGTGTTGCAGTGTATCTTGCTCTCCTTTGCAGCTTTTATTAAAATGTTAATTTCAAAATCTCAACCAATTATTTCCAAATCCTCATCGAGAATTTGAAAATCAGGGGATTTTATATTCATGTTCAAATTTATGCCTAATTTTGTTCATTTACTCAATTTAGCTCATTTTAATGTTATGATTAACTCAAAACAAATATTGCAACATTGATGATGGTTGCAAGATGCATAATCAACAAGTGATAGTATATGGATGAATAAGTAACATGAGTCATAGTTTAGGGGATAGAGCCAGAGGCGAAGCTAGGGGGCCGAGTGTGTTTCGCCCCTTTAATATTTTTCATATATATATATATATATAGTATTTTATAATTTATTTTTAGAAAATTAAATAGTAAAAAATACTAATTTTAACTTTTTTCATGTAAAAATTTATAACTATTCTTAATGTATTAGTCTCAGTGTTTTACTTGCAATTGAAAATCTAATTACATTTTAAATTTTCTTATTACTAAATTGGAATTGACTTAGGATGTGAGGAAAAGATAAGTTATCATATTGGCCCACATATAAAAGACATATAACTGACTTTATTTTTTAATGGAAGAAATTGAGAAAGAAATATCACACAAAACAATGAGAAAATGAAGAGCTTGTAACAATAGAGAGTTGTAAAGCATCATGTGGCAATTTTTGCTTTTTTTTTGTTATTTTTTACTTGTATATTTATCAATTTTATCTAATGGGTTTGCTAGTGATTATTTAGTTCATCCAAACAATATAAAATCTCTATTGTTGTGGTTGACAAAAAAAGTCTCACCACCATGATAGCAATTTTTGTAAGTTGGAACTTGTAATTGCAACTTCTCCATTATCTATGCCACACAGCATCCAACTTACATAGGTTACTTCTTCAGTTTTTTTTATTTCTTTTTATTTTTTATTCTTTTATTATTAATTTAGTGCATTTCATGCTAAAATTGCTATATGACTATGGAAATTGAAATCTTGAATTATAGTTTTAATGGAATTTTTTTGTAATTTGAATAAAGTTATTTTATATATAAATTTTGTATTAAAATTTCCTAATCCTACCTCCACCCCTAGATGGGATTGCTCTTCAAACAATGGCTTGGGAGAAGGGTTGAGATGAAGACAAAGCCATTTTTATTAAATAGTTGATGGAAAGCAATGGATCATGGAAACGTAGTGCAATGATTTACTGTCTTAGAGAATGGTGAGGACAATCGCACAGGGGATAGGCAGAACCTTGGAATAATATCAAATCCAAGGACTAGGTCTGGAAATGCATCAAGCTACCAGCCTGCTGTCAAGATGGCATATAATGGTGGTCTTTGAGGTTTTGAATATCTTAATTTGCTAAAGTAATGTAAATTGGGTTGAGACTTTGTTAGGAGCTAATAAAACCAAGAACCAAAACTGTAAAACTCACACCTATGGCTCTTGTTCTATTTGGTTTTCGGTTCTTAACTTAGGTCAAATTTTTCTAAAACAATGACTATTTTGAATTAGTTCAGTGCCAGTAGAGACTTGACCCTACCTAATCCAACTCATGCTGACCTCTAAGTTTAACAAGATAAAGTAGGATAAAAAGACGGTAGTGGCTCAATAGATCAAACTAAAAAGGTTTGATCACCTTTCGGGGATCCAAGCGCGTTGCTGGAAACCTAAGGAGTCATGCTATACGGAGCTCCAATTGTAATACCGCCAGAATCACCGTCTGACGTGGGCATTTACTGTTGGATCCAAGTCGCTCATCGTTATTTTTTTTTTATTTTTTATGATACGCTCATTGTTACTTCTTCCCTCTATTTTCTTTTCTTTTCTAAATATACAATATTTCGTTCTCCATTTGCCCAACATCCAGTTTTTTAAAACCTAAGTGTAGCTTGGTCTGAAATTCCTGAAACTTCACCTTCTCAAATCATTACAGTTCAGTCCATCGCCCCTTTTGGCCGCTTGCTTTTGTTCAAATGCCGTTGGCCTCATTATAGTGTCCCTCATAGCAACAATTGTTTTTATCGTCAGAATTTGGCGAGAAATTTTAGCTTATCTGAGACTAGTTTCCACAAATTTTTTATGAGCAAGCGTTCGCTTGAAAATGTTCTTACATTTGTCTTCTGCTCTCCATAAACCATTTTTTTTTCTATTTTATATATAAGAGGAAGATCAAAGGAAGGTCGTTACTGAACCTCAAACCTCTTAATAATAATCATGAACCAGCATACCAAATCAATGTTTTCATTATAAATTTCTTTTCTAATATGTTGTGCAGTTGAAACTTGCCATATGCTTCCCGTGAGATTTGAAAATACCTGATAGAACTGAAAACAATTAGGCGGGGCTTTAGGTGGTGCAAAGGAGGCGGTGTTTGTAGCATTAGTGAAACCTAAGTAGGCTCGAGCACCGCCTCTTCTCTCAGGACACAAACCGATCGAGTGGAATAGAATTTGAGAGAGGTAGATAGCTAGGTCTCAAAGTTCCAGAGCAGCATTTGTACTGTGTTCGATAAAATTTCTTGCTCCCCGAGGTACGTATATTCATCTGCATTAATTAGTTAGATCTCCTTTATGTGTCTGACACAATTATGCCTATTTTTTATTTGATCTGTCCGAGACCAAATACGGTATACTTTTGACTAAACCTAAACTGTTCCTGTAACAAATTAAATCCTTCTCGATCGTTTCTTTCTGCAGAAAAAGAACCACACGTATATACACACGACAGAAGATGAGTTGTCGTTTCTGTGGAGCATCTGTATTCGGTTCCTGTAGTTATTTATGCCCAGCGTGCAATGAAGCACCTAGGGATGCGATTGCCTACACTCGCCCCGACCACCTGAAGCCGTCGTCTGGACAAGTCGACAAGATTAAGGTACGTCACATACATCAAGTTACGGTGAAATTAATTCCTCTAGATTTAATTCTGTCATGAATGAAACATGTATGTTTCTCTGTTTTTTCTATTTTTCAGCCATACCAGAAACTTTAGAAGGAGATTGAAGAACTTAAAAAAAGAAGGCAGATTTCTTGGGCAATCTTTACATGGAATTCAGAAAAGAAACCTCCCTGACATATATCTAAGGGTGACGGTGCTCCTTGCTTGCCTGCACATCTTACTATGCTGGTAATCTTCTACACACATATATACTTCATTCTATTTCTTAGGGATAGCAATGGTGTAGGTCAGGTGTGGGTACCTATGTCTGTGTGTTTTTTCTTACCCTTAACTTTGCTAGTATCTGCTAGCGGATAAGAAATCTTACCGGCCCCACAATAATCCATACCCATGGATATACCCATATAATAAGTTGTTGTTTTTCAAGGCATTTAGAGCATTCCCTTTGAAGATGCAAACACTATAGAAACTGTAAGAGAATCAACACAAACAAAACTCAGATCATGATGGAACTGAATCTAATTGCAAAAGACAACTTATCAAATTGCATAAATGTCACCTATCGTCCTTAAAGTATGCTTAATGTTGCACTTTTGTCCTTCTAGTACAAACTGTGGATTGTTCCAATGTTACACTTCCGTCTATTCTCACCATTTGAGTGGGATAGAAAAGATGATGTGGCCAACAATATGGGTTTAGGAAGGAATGATTTAAGGATTTAGGAGGATTGGGGTGTTCTGTGGGCAAAAAATAGAAATGGTGGTTAGGGCTATATAAATTGGCAATTGTTTGTGAAATTGGTGAAGTCAGAGAAGAGTAGAGCTTGGGTTGAGGCTTTGGCAAAGTAACCATATAGAAGGGCGGCACAAAATTGAGTGGGCATGGGGCATGGTCGAGCAACCAGGTTGAAGAACCACCAATGTGTGAGTGCTGAGTAGTGACATTGTTGCTAGCATTATAGAAGCCTAGAAATCCAAGAAGGAGGTTTTTCAGGTGTCCCAACTATAAAGTAAGACTATAGGAGAAATTTTTTTTTCTCTTGTATATGTTGCTGTGATTTGTTGGAAATTGAGATTAGTTTGGTTTGTGAATTACACTTACACTAACCAATAAAGAAAATATTGCATTCATAGACCCAAAAGGACTATAGATTTTTATACTAGGTTGATGGTGATGTGGAAGAACAATACAATAGGGTGATTAATGAACTGCTAAAGAAGACAAGGAGAGCAAACACGATGAACAAGGTGTTGAAATGATTGTTGTTACTTGAGTTCCTGTTGTTTTATCTTTGTGGCATAATGATGTGGAAAGTGTAATAATGTGCGAAATGTGAATTTTTGTTTCTAGTATGTGGAATGAACTTATATGGAAGGATCTTTATTTGGTTTTGTATGCACTATTACATGCAGTTTTCCTCCCATGTATGCAACTTTATGGATAATCACAGAAAGAGTATATTTTTTATGTTCATTTGTATCTATTTTGTGTCTCATTGAGTAGGCACGATATGGAGCAAACATGTAAATGAACACATACCATTTGACATTATAATCTATTGAAATTCCAAAGGATGCATATATATAAACATAATTCTGGTCACAGTCACAACCATTGTACTAGCAAAAGTTCTTACAAGAACATAGACAAAGACATAAGTGCAATTCCTCTAAGAACTCATGTGCCACAATTCCAAAATGGCCAAAATATCCATAACCCTCGTGAAGCACAAATTTTAGTTTAGTGAACTCACATGCCTTGATAGCTTCACTAATTAATTAAGCCTAAAGTGGTTTATGTAAAATTTTTAGTCAGCTTTTTTTTTTGTTTCAGTTTTTTTGTACATATCTCTAATTTAAGATTATCTCATTCTAAGGTAAGGCATATGTCATAGAACAGGGTCTAAGTGCCTTGAATTAAGTAGTTTGTAGGCTTATAGGGACTATAATCTCACTTGGTTATAATTAGCTAACTACTACTTGTAGGTAAACTAAAAAAATTTACGTGCAACTAGTTACTTAGCTATCTTGCAAGAAAATATTCATGTGTTTGTCCTGGTAATGCAAAACAAATAAGTAAACCATGTAGAGAAAATGTCACTCAAGCATTTCATTTAAACATATTTAAAACATGCCAAGACAATAAAATACTATTTACTTCAACTTCAAGTAATAGTTTGTGCATACTCTATAACACTAGCATGCACCCAAAAGTAACTCAATCATTTTACATCACATTGTGTTCTAATAAAGGCAATATCTGAGTAAACAAGGTGCCACATATACAAGGCAGAATCATAACCAATCTATGACTTGAGCCCCACCTTTAAACTATCAAGCTCCAAGTGCAAGCCCTAACTTATCCTTGTGCACCACTTGGCCTCTAAACCGTAAAGGCATAATACTTAGTTAGTACAAAACTTATCTCTCAAGCAACCTTAGAATCTCAAATATTCAAGTAAATAAGTACCTATGAAAGAAAGAAACTTAGCCCACAAATGTCCACCTAGTTGTTAGGCTCAATGTTAGAACTTGCACAACAAACTTGAAGGAATAAGTACATGGCCGCACTCAATAAGGGTCCCTTGGGAGACCTGCAAGGAGAACAACAAGTAAGTATGCAAAATATGGTAGAATGAACAAGCAACGACAAACCAACAATCAATACAAGAAATAAACATATTAGATATGCATGAATGTATAATATGTAACATACACAAGCCTTGGGACTTCTTACACCCGAGATACCTTAAACTTTCATGAGCTCAAATGCAGAGGTACTTGAGACAGTAGCCCATGTACCCTAAATCCTTTACCTCCTTTAAGTCTTACAAGTTCTAGAGTAGGTCATTACCTCCTCTCAAAACTTACCTATCTTTTCCCTTAACTTATTGTGCAAGTTAGCTATCTTATGTGATCCAACTTGCCATGCTCTTAGAACTTAGCTTAAGACTACTTAGTGGCTTACTTAGCAAATCAAAAAGTTTGGTTGGGATCCTCTTAGGATTCCTCTTCATTGCCCAAAGGTCTAAGACATCCCACTTAGGCTATCAAAGACTTTGAAACCCACCTTAATCCCCTTATCATTTTCTTAACAACTTAAGCACTTTAACCCCTTAGCCACTCTACCTTAACCACACCATTTAGCTACCACCTAAATAATGCATAATTTGCAACTTAAGAATGAGTTTTAGGCCCAACTTGAGCTATGAGACACCTTTGGATGGCCTAAGGATAATAACCAAGACACTGAGATATTCTTAAGATGCCTTAAGCTTAAGTTGCTTAGGCCTTGGCGATGTTGCCCCATAAGTGTCACCAAAGACAAAAACTCTTTGGTTACCTCGAGCACCGTCGGTGACGCTTCCTCACTATTGGCAACATGTCCCCAATGGTGCGCTCTCCACTGTGTGTTTTTATGCTATCTTACACCAATCTTACTCAATCTTTTAATCCCCAAAGCCAATTCAAATGAGTCTTATTTCTAGTTTATTCTCACATGTAATACTACATTTATATGCATTATTTGAGCTAAAAAAACTTGAACTCTTACCTCAAATTTAGCTACAAAGCAAGAGCAAAACACAAGCACACTTAAGCTCAACTTAGCTCTTTTGAGTTCTAGACCTAAAACCAACATGATGTAGCACCAAAAAATTAAAATCAAGACCATTTCTTGCTACTCAATAAACTTAGAGCCCGCTCAATCTAAGCCAAGAAGCTTACCCTAGGGTTTATGCCCAAAACATGCAACAAAGAACTCAATAGAAGCTAATGCACTAAGAGTGAGCTAGAGGCTTCTTGATTTCACCTTAGGACCTTCAAATTTACTAGAAATTTATGGGATTTATGAGGTTTGTAGCAAGAAAGATTCTAACGAGAGAGAGTGCCATGAAAATCCAAAGAGGAAGAAATGAGAATAGTGGTCAACTCTTTGCTAAAACACTACAACACTGATGTAAAATCATGACTGAAAATTGTGACTAAAAGTCAATCGCTAAGTAGTTGGAATAAAAAAGGTTCACTTTTCATTGCGATTAATGGGTGATTGAAACATAATAGTCGCTTTTCGGTCAGAAACTTTTTATAGGATTGACTACAATCACCCTTCAGTCTGTTTTTTAGGTGTCCAATTTGTCTCAATCACTTTTCAGTGGCTAAGTTGATTTAGAATTTTTGAGTTTTTAGGGTTTGGGTTTTTTTAGAGTTTAGGGCATATGTATTATGAATTTTTTTTTTTAGGGTTTGGAATTTTTTTTTTAGGGTTTAGGGATATGGACTTAGGATTTATGATTTTTAAGGGATTAAGGGCTTTGGACATGGATTTAGGGTTTGGGATTTTTATTTAAGGTTAAGGGTTTGAAATTAGTATAGGGTTGGGGTATTAATTGAATTAATTTAATATTAGGGTTTTGGGATTTATTTTAGGGTTAATTTAAAATTTTTTGATGATTTAGGGTTTGAGAATTTTTTTAGGGTTTAAGGGATATAGAATTAGGATGGTTTAAGGGTACTTAATTAAGTATTAGGGTTCTGAAATTTAGGGTATGAGATTTACTGAGATTTACATTTAGGGTTTAGGATTTAGGGTTAATGGTATAGCTTAAGTTTAGGGTTTAAGGTTTAGGATTTATGGTTAATGGTATAGACTAGGTTTAGCATTTAGGGTTTAATTAGGGTTTGTATTTAAGGTTTTGGGTTTAATTAGGGTTTAGTGTTTAATTACAGTTTGTATTTAGGGTTTAGGGTTTGTTTAAGGCTTAGGTTTTAATTAGGGTTTGTATTTAGGTTTAATGGTAGTTAGGTTTAGGGTTATGGTTTAATTAATAGGGTTTGTATTTAGGGTTTAGGGTTAATGATAGTTGGGTTTATGGTTTAGTTAAGGTTTAGGTTGTAATTAGGGTTTATATTTAGGATTTAGGGTTTAATTAGGGTTTGTATTCAGGGTTTAGAGTTTAGGATTAATGGTAGTTATGGTTAGGGTTGAAGGTTTAATTAATAGAGTTTGTATTTAGGGTTTAAGGTTAATGGTAGTTGGGTTAAGGGTTTAGGTTTAATTAGGGTTTAGGTTTTAATTACGGTTTGTATTTAGGATTTAGGGTTAATGGTAGTTAAGTTTAGAGTCAATGGTATGTTAGGTTTCGATTAACTTTAAGATTTGGGGATATATAGAAATATGGTTCAGGGTTTGGGTCTTAGGGTTAAGGGATATAGAATTAAAGTTTAAGGTTTTAGGTATTAGGGTTTAATTTAAGGTTTAGGGTTAATGGCACATAATTAGGTTTAAGGTTTACAATTTAAGGATATAGAATTAGGATTTAGAATTTAGGGTTTTAAGTCTTAGGGTCTAATTTAGGGTTTGCATGTTTAAAGTCTAATTAATTATAAAGGTATGAGAATTATTCTTATCATGGTTTTAAGTCTTAGGGTCTAATTTAGGATTTGCATGTTTAAAGTCTAATTAATTATGAATGTATGAGAATTATTCTTATCATTCTTACTTTCCTGCATGTGATGTAATTTATTTATCAATTTTAATTTTTGAAATTATGTATATGGAGAAAATTTCATGAACTTATATATATTTATGATTGTACCACATGTGTAATTATATTCATGTATGTACACACACACACACACACACACACACTTTTATACACATATTTATGATTGTACCATATATATAATTATATTTGTATATAAATATATTTATATTTTTACTATATTTGTACTATATATATATATATATATATATAGAAACTGAATTTCGACTACATTCATGTAGGGCAACTGCATTCATCTAATGAGGTAATTGCATTCATGGCTTTCAGGACTGACTTTGTCAGTCGAGGTTCAGTCAGGTTGTAGTCAGAGTTCAATCACTCTAGCTACTTCCCTTCCACTTCCATTCTTCTTTACCCAGTTAGAGTTCAACCCTCTCACTCTCATCTCTCATCTCCGTCCACTAGTTCGCCACACCAATCTGTATTACTGTCCATTCACCTTGCTAGTCCGTTGTAACACCCCGCTGCTGGGCCAAACCCACCACGAGCGTATTACAGACAGAACCCGACTACGAGCCTGACCGGATGTCTGATGGTTAGACGCAACTTCCTTCGGGAGTTCGACTCCCAGTGTTGGCAAAAGCGGACAGTACGGATTTGCGGATAGTGTCCAGCCCAATGGGCTAGTGCATCCGGTCAGGCTCGTAGTCGGGTTCTGTCTGTAATACGCTCGTGGTGGGTTCGGCCCAGCAGCGGGGTGTTACATCCGTCGTCTGTCATCTTCATCCATGTCACTGTCTGCAACAGTCATTTCTCACCTCACCCAATTGTCCATGTTGCCATTTCTCGCCTCACCCGTCCACCTTGCCTCCTCGACCTCCTTGCCGTCCACCTTGCCTCCTTGACTTCCTCGCTGTCACCTCATCGACCTCAACCTTGCCACCATTGCCTCCGTCTCCTCCACTTCGGCCTCGGCCTCTCGGCCATCACCTGGTCTCTTCTAGCTTGGCCTTGGCCTCACCACTATCACCTTAATCTCCTCCGCCTTGCCCCCGCCCTCTTTCGCCTCACCCTTAACTTCCTTCGCCTCAATCGCTTATAGATTTGAGTTTTAAATTTTTTTAATTATGATTTTTGAATTGTGATTTTTGAATTTTATATTTAGGTATGTTTATTGACTTTCATATTAATATAAATGTATTTTATTTAAATTTTAATTTCATATTTTGACTATTTTATTATTAATAATTAAAATAAGTTAATATTCATACCAATTTAATGTAGCAATCAATTAAATAACAAGTGAAATAAATAATCGATTATATTAAATAATATTAATTAAATAATAATCATATTAAATAATAATGTATTTTTTAAAATATAAAAGTTCTAATATAATGATTGACCATGGTTGTCGCTAATGTAGTAACTGAAGTAGTCAGTCACAGGGTTTAAAGTAGCTTATAATATTTTTGACTGACTGTTAACTAAAGATTTCAATCGCTTTAAGTAGTCAAGATTTAGTCACAAAAATATTGTGACTTAAAAAAATGCGATTGCCATCCGTAGTAGCAAAGTAGTTGCTTTTGACCAATATCATGACTGAAAACTGAACTTTTAGTCTTGATTTTGCATTTGTGTTGTAGTAAAGTATCTTAATAACTCCACTAAAGCTCACTTATTGTTTTCTTGCCTCTTTGCCCTCAAAGTCTCTTTTGTTTCAATTTGACCACTAGACCTACACTCAAAAACTTCCCTCCTTGGTTTAGAAGAGTATTTTTAAGCCTCCCACACTTTGTCTCTTAGACACATAAGCCACTTGAGACATAAATGACTCATTTGAACACTTGGTGCAATTTTTTGCACTTTTTATTCAAATGGTGGTTCTAATAGAAAGAATAACTTATGTTCTTAACTTAATTAGTAAAAAATCCTTACATGACTCTAATTCCATCATAATTCTAGCCATGCCACTCATTTGGTTCAAAA